>VACF01001110.1:0-15457 GCA_006891605.1 Pleurozium schreberi | reverse complement strand
GGATGTTTTACCTTAGTTGTTGATAGGATTTGAAAACTTGGATTTAGAATGCCATATTCAGTCTTTTTTCAAAGGACATTGCCCACAAAACAATGCAAAGAATAGGAAGAATTCAACTCATGGGCTTGCTTTTTGGATAAGGAACTATAATATATTGGGTATAACCAGACAATGGTCCTTCCCATTCTGGGAAAGTAGCATGTCATAGAAAACTTCCTCTCCTTTGGTCCTTGGCAAAAAATTCTTTGTTGTTTAATAAAGTTGATGTGAAGTAAAGTCCTACAACTGGTGTACATGAATGCCTCATTTGCCCAGCACTTGAGTGCCGAAATTGAATTTCCACATTATATTCTCACGTGTCCATGTCACCTCACACAATTCAAGAGATGACGTGTGGCACTTTTTCTTTTAAAATTTACAAAAATGACATAATTTATGTCGAACCTGGCCKTCATGTAGGGTTGGAAGTTCCAACTTGSAACATGTGGAAAACGTGAGGTGGCCATTGTCTATCATGGCATTTAGTCAGAAGCATGAATGACTCAGCAATATAATTTCAGTGTGCTATGTCCTGTAGCTATGCACTTTCTTTTGTATTTGTGACCATGAAWACAAAATGTGGACAATGATTAAGTTAGCAATGTGAATATCTTTGGACCAACTCCAAGAGGAGCACATATTTTTTTTAAGAGGTGTGCGCTTGTTTCATGAATCAAACCCAAATGGAATTATTATTTTCTAATTGGAATTGGAATTCTTGGGAATTTCTAAAGTGATTTAACTTAACCCCTAAAGGACCAAGGCCTTTTTTTTGTGTAAAATAGTCAAAAAAGCCATTTCTATAGCAACGAATAAAAAGAAATTGAAAATTGTTTTTTTTGCACATTTAACAGTAGGATCTTACATATGACTAGGATTCAAATAGGTGGAAAAATTTTAAATTTTTTGACGGCACACATTGCAAGATATCTGCGTTTAACCCCTAAAGGTTTTTGACTATGTTTTCACCAAATCACTCCAAAACTGCCATTTCTAGGACAAGTACCAATTTTTTTTAAAGACTTTTTTGAACACATGTGTCCGTGGGATCTTGTAGTACACTAGTTTGAGAACATGTGGAAAAAGTTTCATGAATTTCTGCCGTGTAGATTGTAAGATATTAACATTTGAATTGGGAAAAAACCTTTTTTGGCCCTGTAAAAACCGGGCAGCTATACTTCAGATGGTTACATGTGTAAGAAAAAATGCCCCAAATGGTGGTTACTCTTTAGATTCATTTTTCAAGGCAAGTTGGACACATGCTTGAAATTTTCAGATCATTTGGAATTGTACAGCATATAGGAAAAAGATAGTGAGTAGAGAGAAGTAGAGAATGACTCAAAGTATTAAATTGTAAACAATTTATTTATGGAATTGAAAAATGTCAATCCCAATGATCAAAATGTTGTAATAAACAATTTACACCTATTATTTTTATTTTTTTCTAAAAACATTAAAAATTGAATTAAATAATGAATTTCAAACTTTTTTGTAGAGTAGAGATCCTATAATTACTCGCAAAATACTCCAAACTAAAACTCCTCATAACTTTTGACTCAACTATCAAAATAGAATGATTTAAAGCTTTCCACGTATATAGAGATCTAGAGAATCAATTTCAAATTTTAATTTTTTTTAAAAGTGATTTTTCAAGAAGTTTTTTTTGCTGCCCGGGTTGCCCGCCGAGCAATGAAAACAACATATCATACCATAACTTTTTAACCATATAGTCAAAAGTTATGAAAATTATTGGGCCTTATAGCTACTCTTTGGGCACATGTTAAAAATAAAAACAAAAAAAATAGGGACCCAGTAGTACTTGTGCCGATGTTTTAATTGTCTGAAATGTCTCTTCATGCTCTCTTTGTGCTCGAATTTTGATGCAGTGTAGTCTTCAAATGCTGTGACATCTAAATGTCGACATGTTCTTAAACCATCAAGTTAAGATATTCAGCAAGTTGAAATCTGTACTGGATGTTACTCTGAACAATATTGCGATTGAGAGCTCTGTACTGTACAGGCTGCTTAACGATGACGATGAAAAAGCCAATACAAAAATTACGTATTTTACATCATCGCCGAGAATTTGCCCTCACCGACTTGACGTTCGCGGTGAGCCTCTAGAGTATTTTCTCGAGCAGTCCACATGCCTACGATGAAATTACTGCAGTGGGGTTGCTGCTATACACTTAACATACGTAAAAAAAAATGACCTTTCTCCCACTAACTCAAATATTTTCACAATTGTTCATCCGCTCTGGAAATTGTCATTTCCGAGACGACCATGGTGGGCAGTATGGTCGAAACTGAATGCGATGSTTCRCCAGTAATTGTCAAAGAAATGTGGTGTGCTCGCTTGCTTGTGTACAAGCACACAGAGACTAGCGAGGGCGTCCTTGTATGAAGAAGATTTGTACAGTACCACGCCCTTATTAACTGCTGTCATATTGACGCCTAGCTTTGATGGCGCTGCCGTCTTTCTTCCTCAGGTTCACCTTTTTGGCTTTCCTGCAACGTTTGGCGACAATCTCCATGAGACCTTCGTGCAGACCCATGGTTTCCACGGCTGCTATCAGCTTCGCAGACGCCACTTGGGGTTCGTGTTTTCGAGGCGGCTTCTTCACGTTGCCAACTCCGAGCAGTTGGTACCGTCCATCCGGCCTCATCTCCCACGCCTTGCGCCGATCGCTCAAACAGGCATCGAGCATTTCCTGCCACCACAAAAAGAGTGTCAGATCTAGCAATTCAACCAACTGGTTTAAGCTAATCCATTGAGGATTGGAGAAGACGAATGAGTTTGTACGGAGAAAGCACGAGAGGTTGCCAGCTAACCTRTTACCTTTGTGCCAAGTGGAAGAGAATTAGGGAGAGTTTAACAAAAAATCACTACATTCCACAGGAACTCCTGTTCACAAACTCAAATTAGAGCTTTTTTATGAAGGAAACCGGAGCTTGACAGACAGACAGGTGATCTAGTTTTGCAACGGACTCCAAGTAGTAAGGGATTTTAAAGCGCTGCCCCACCTGTAATTCCTTCTGAAGAGATTCATCTTCAACAGGAGTCACAACTTCGACTCGACGAGTGAGGTTCCGAGTCATCCAATCGGCAGAGCCCATGTAGTACTCAGCCTTCCCTCCTGCGCGACAGCAAATCATACAAATCAGCCAATCTTCAGAAACCTGGAAACATGCTACTCTTAACTCTGCCACTACAATAGAGYAGTACTCGTTTTGCGAATATMAAAATAACAGAAACTTTCTGGTCACAGGCTCACCATTCTCAAAGCGGAAAACCCGATGATGCTCTAAAAACCTTCCGAGAATGCTGACCACACGTATGTTGTCGCTGCGCAGAAACATCATTTCCCATGAGAAGAATCAGAAAATAGGCATTGTGAAGCAAATAATAGCAAAATTTCGTCAAAGTTTGGTTCCAAAATAGAGGCAATTTTGTCCTGAGACTTGCAAACTCAATGCAGGGCAAGTATTTTGGAGACAATATTTGGGCCCCAGCATTATGCAGAGCCAAACTTGGAAAGAAAAACTTGAAACCTAGCAGCGCAGATGGTGAGCACTGACACCCACTAAAATGACTTCGTAAGAAGAAACCGAGGCAAAAGCCTCAAAACTGATTTTGTTAGTACCTCAAGAAGCGGTGTGCGAGCATCGAGTGCCATATACAGCACTCGCCAGTTGAATGCAAGCCAACTGCAAACCAAACCAAATGGTTTAATAACAGAAAGATCCAGAACTTGTAAGAATTTTCACTCCAATCAAACGTACTAAACAAAGCTTCCAGCTAGCCACCAATGAAGTTTAAACTATTACCTTAGTTCTTTGTTATAAACCAAATCTGCTTCAACCAGAGTATCGACTCCAATGCCTGCMACATCCGCTTCCAGTCCTTCTTGTTTCTGCGGCGGCATGATCACATTCTCTGTCACAGATGGCTGACTCTGTACCTCAGCTTCGACCTCCACTTTCTTCAAGGCTGCTTTCGACTTTCTCGCCCTTTGCTTCGCCTCCTCCACCTAACATCAAACCCYGAACAAATCAAAACACACTTCTGGACACAATCTGCACACCTTCTAGACTCAATTTTTCAACCCTAGAAATGAAAGGAACAATACCTTCGACTTGGAGATTTGTTTAGGGTCATCCTGTTTCTTGGTAGCCTCTTCTTCCTTGAAGGCCACCGTGACACCGTTCTTCTCCTTCACTAAAGCTCCATTCTCCAACTCCGTCAACAGCGTTTCCTCGTTTGCGGTGTCTTCAGACTCCCGGGGATGGTGAACTAGAGCGTCGACCTGCACGCGGCCAACTTGTTTCGTCTTCTTCACCCACCTTGAAACTTGACCCCTGGAGCGCCCTAACCCTGCACTCGCCGACACAGATGGAACTCCGTTCTTCGGGGCCGCGGAGGGAAGCATTCTCGCCGCATTGAGGTGCAATTGGGAGCTCCTGACTAGACTGCATGCGCAAGGCTTCGAAGGCAAGGCGCTACGGCTTCTTCCGGAGGTCGAGAGTCCCACGCATTTTGCTGTTGTGGTGGTGCCCAACCCCGCAGCAGCASCCCCCATGCAGATTAATCACGCTCACAATTCGACAAAACCCAAAACACGCGTGACCTCCGATTGAATCAAATTTATGGGTTCTCGRTGATCCTAGCACGACGTTCCCCAAAAATGTCTCCCCAAAATTCGCGTCGCATAATTCCTTCGAATTCACGTGACGCTTACTGAGACAGAGAGATGTATGAAATTCGCGACTCCTGGAGTAAGATTCTAATGAGAACACTCTCACTAGAATTTCTTCAGTTATTACTCGCAGGAAAGAATCATATACCAAACGAAACTCCTCCCAATTAGTCTCCAATCTTCAAATTCTCAGACGCTGGAAGACAACGCAATTGGCACTGTAGAAGCACGGAACACGACAATTTGAAATTAAAGCGAATCGCAAAGTCCAGGAAATCTGCAACCCAACGAGATGAAATGGCCACATAGTGATTGACGGAAAGGAGCCACCAACACCCCATCTAGCGAAATGGAAGAGTAGGTGGTGGCATCGCCAGTCGAAGTTCGGGAGCATCGTGCCGCGGAGGKAGATGCAGACTGCGAGTGGGAGTCGTAGATTCGGGACATTCTACGGGAAAGTGTAGATTCTGGACCTTCCGTGCCAGTCGTAGATTCTGGAATCTGTCGGGAGCTCCGACCCCGACACGCGTCACTCGGTCAGAGCTTGTGACGGGGACAGGTAGAGGTGCAAAGCGTCCCTTTAAACAGCCCCGTGGGGATGCTCTAATCCGTTATGACTTGTCCAAGGCGGCTTGCAAGAGTGCCCCACCCGCAACTTGTGTGTATCAAAAAAAAAAAAAAGTTGCCCCACCCGTCATGCAAAATGGATGAACTTTTTAAGAGGTCTGCTCCAAAACCTCTAGCGGCTTGCAGAAGGGGGTGGCTTTGCAAGACAAAGCTTGGCTTGCAAATCGGCTTGCAAATCGGCTTGCAAATCGTATAAGACAAAATAAAGTGCATGAAAAGTCAACATGAGTGGGTGAGTAATGACCTTTAAGTAAGGTTTTTAGTAAAATTTTACTGAAAAAACAGTCTTTTCTTGTAGAGAATTAGCAGTCTCGATATTCAAATACAATTTGCTTCTAGAAGACAACAAGTAGAATTGATAGAAATTAAAAGAAAACAAATAAATTCTAGCTTTCAACAAGGGCACTTTACTTGTATCAAAGAATTTATTGCTAAATATTWGTGAAATCGTGTGTCAATGCAGACAGTGATTATAGTCCCAACCTTTTTCATCTAATTTCCTCATTGTTTGTTCTACACATAACTTGATTACTTGAGGCTTTTAGAATATAACTTAAATGGATCTTTGACCATGAATTATATAGATATAGATATGTGGTAATATTTAAATAAATGGCATTAGGAAAAATATGAGCCCTGCAAAGGGGTGCAAGTTCAAAAAGGCCACGGTACTATTATGGATTTTTTTTTTTGAAGTTTGCCGTGGCATGTCAGATTCGCAATAAAAAATATTCTTCAAAATATTCTTTAAAAATATAAATTTTTAAAACTCTTTTTCAAAAATTATTTTCAAAAATTTTAATTTTAATTTTAATTTTTTTTGTGTAATGTGACGAGGCCCTACGGCTGATTCGTTTTGAAAGCCTTTTGCAAGGCTCATATTTTTCCTAATCCAAATCAAAATTATTAGAACTTTATTAAATGCCACMTTTTTACAAACCACAATAAACTACTCTTTTTAGATTACAACTYTTAGGATTTGATTTGACAAAGTTTGGTCCTAAGAAAAATTAAAGTTKAAATATAACAAATGCATATAGAAATGATGTCATGAACTTATAATCAATAACAAATTAACAACCTTAAATATTTTCAAAATTATGAGAAATTTAGAGCAATATACACTTTTATCAATTTTTTGAATAACTAGCAATCAAACAATGCTCTATACTTGTAATTGGTAGCAACTAGCATAAATAATACATAAGATTTAAAAATTGCGCTCCTTTTGAAAAAGATTATCAATTTTGATTGAACCACAAAAAATTGATGATACAAAGTGCACACRAATATTTGAAGACTTAATTAATGACGTTTCTAAGTATTAGCCTAAGAGATTTGGCATTAACAATCTTTAATAATTTGTTATTAGTTCTATGAACCATGACTAATTTTTTTTATTGTTTCGTATAAAAGTGGTCATTTTTTTTGTAATTAGAATTTGCACCACTTTTCCTAATGGTTACAAATTGAGGTGCTAAAGGCCAAGTTTTACCTAGGACAAAGATTGAAATATTCTTTGTGTCCCTTCACCTTTATTCATCATACTATTCATTGATTGATGGACAACTCATCTTCTYWTTAGTAAGTCATCTTAACTTCACAAATTAAATGAAATGGTTTAAAGCCAWTTCACAAGGTGAATTGCCAAAAGAAGAATATTTAGGTCTATACCAACTAAACCACWTGAATCCCGTGAAATTTCCTACAAGGTCAATCTAAGGGTATAATATGAATCAAGTTTGCAAAGTAGTCATAATGAAAACARTTGGAAATAATATAGTTACTCTAATGATTGCCTTATAAGGTCAATCTAAGTATTCATTGAAAATCAAGTTTACAATAGCAGTTGTAGTAAAAACGGTTGGGAAGAAGACAATTGTTATAGTGGTTGCCTTGTTGAGGACAGCCTCTTGAAGCCCCGTTGTTCTCGTTGTACTGCAAATGTTGCTAAGACCTCTCAAAGTTGCAGCAGCTACTTATGACTTGTGTACCTCACTTGCACTTGTATCTCCTTGTTTGTATCTTTTGAGTTCATTTGTAGTCTATCATAGAATTTAAGATAGGCTTCTATTGAATTGATTGTGTCTTGATTGTGTATTAAGTGTTAAACAAATTATATCTATATTTATTATAATAATATGCATTGTTTGCAAAGGTCTTTGTATATTGTAAGGAATAGACGTAATATTCAATTCATTTGTTTGACAATGTAGTATTCTAGGAAAGTCATTTATTTATTGAAGTGATATCACATATTGTAGTGGAAGAGGTTTTCAAAAGCAAGAAGAAGGTTTCATGTCTATTCCCTGGCCAATGCGGGATAAATAATACATTACTTTACTAGTAGATGGTGCRTAGACTTGTATGCCAGAAAGTGGAAGTTGTGGTGGTGCCAATTTACCATGGAACAATGTGGAGTGATGCTTGAACCAATGCCAAGTAGGAAGGTCAAGTCAATGATTCCTGATCACTACCTTCAAAACATGGACTCTTTAGGATTGCAACAACTTGAGCATCTGGAGAAGGAATTGGAGCAAGCTAAAAAAAAGGTTATTTATTGCCAATCACTTGATGAACTTTGTATTTCTCACAAGAATAATTATAAGCCAATAAATCTTTTGAAAAAGACATTGAGTCCACACTTTTTTGAGTACAAATGAAACAATGCTTGTGTTGTCATGTTCTAGAAATTTCATCACCTTGAGAATGTAATTTTAGGGTTTTTGAGAGAATGGGATTGGTTGTTGTTGTAGTAGATAGAATTGGCATTGAAAATGCACTTGTAAAAGCATTTRCTCATTATTTGCTTTTAGAAAAGAACACCATGAAGGTGCTTTAGAGCAATAGTATCTAGAGTGATGCTCAAGATCCAAGGATCCGAGGAAAAATCATCATAGGAGTTTTTTGTAGCTAATGCTTCAAAAATAATAATTGTACTACATGCAATATTATGTGTAATTGAAGAAGGATAATTCATGTTCAATTTGTTTAAAACCTATATTTTATATATACATCACATTTGAAACTCTACACAACTAGAACCACCATGATGTTATTAGATATTCTTGTTACCATTGTTGTTTTTGAGTTATTATTCAACTTAAAACCAAAAAATAAAGAAAACTAAAATRCTGTGATAATGTACTTAGTTTTTATGTTAGATATTTTTTCTAGGATAAGATGAAATGTCAAGTTAGTAATATCTCTTACAAAATAACATTTGCTAAATTTTTTTAAAGGACATAGAAATCTACTATTGGTTAAGGTCGACATTCCTTGCTAGATAATTGACTTTAAATTGAAGAATGTGATTTCGTAGAATTGTAGATATTTGATCAAAAATAAAAAGATTATTTTTCTTTCTCGTAAATTTAAAAAAAAAAAAAAATACATCCTACAACAGTGACATAATATTTTTGAAATATCTATTGCTAACCGTAATCATTGTTTATAGTAATCAAACAACAGAATAATTCAAATGTGAATTCATGCTTAGTTCTAAGTCAAAGAAAAAATTAACGGATTTGTATTTCTAGGTTAATGATTAAAAGCTAGCATTGAAAACAAATATTAGCCTTCAATTCTAGAAGACCACATTTGTGTTTGCCCATTTTCTTTAAAATTGATTCCATTCATTTTATAGCTATGATAATAATTAGTGTAGTATCTTTAGAACCAAACCCAAGCCAAAATTGTATTTAAACAAAACTACGTTAATGCACTTTTATAATGATTTATTAAATAAATTAGTTACTAGTGCACTAGTATTTCGAAAGTCATTTCACAAGAATGAATGAATAAATTGTAGAAATATGAACACAAAGTTGTGGATTGTGAGGTATTGCATATAGCCTTGAGGGTTTTCAAATACTAGACCCACTACAAACCCTGAGTAAGCTTGTTCGTGAGACTCACTAATCAGTTTCACTCAGGTGCTCAACAGATTTGGAACAGATTTTGCAGCCATAGCCAAGTTTGTAGGAACACGTAGTTCGACTCAAGTTCGCACCCATGCACAAAAGTACTACGCAAAATTGGTATGAATTTCTTTCAATGATTATTAGTAATTAAAACATGTCTTTTGTCAACATGTTATATGAAAGCTAGTAATTTTTTATGACATCCTCACATATTCTCTAAATTTCAAACTGCATCATATGTATTTAGATCTAAAATTTCAAGTATGGTAGACACTACTAATAAATTAGATAATTATAAGCAAAAAGATATAGAGCTCTCTGAGAACATTGAACCTCTAATTTAAAAAAATATTCAAAATACATAGGGTCCAATATATTCCTTTAAAGAAACTTTTAGAATATTCTTGAATTAAAACTGATTTTTGATATTATTTGTATTATTTACAAAAAGCTCCTCCAAAAATATCCTTTGTTACCAAAGACTTCAAACGTATATGCAAAAATAGATCTCTAAGTAGATATTGGCATATAACTACTTTGAAACTTTTACCAATAAAGTTTTATATTTACAAAATGAAACCAAATAATGTAAAGTTCAACTGTACTTATTGGCTTGCTTAGATTGACTTCAATTAGCAATGCTCTATAGTGTTTTTGGAAGTCATCAGGATTTGTAGTTAATAATACTTGAGGGGCTCTACATAACCTCCAATCCGCAGCCAAAGTGGATAATGGGGTTTCCTAATCAAAGACTCTTTGTGCTATTCTTATGTTTTAGAATTTTCTTTCATACGAGTCAATTTATTTTTCATTTTTAAATCCAAATTGGGGACTCATAGTAGTCTTGTTCATGAGCTTAATAAACATTAAATAAAGCCTTCTCAACAAGAGTTCATTTTGCATTAAGAAATCATTCAAACTTATATAGACTAGAAAAAAGCACATGAGAAGACTCATGACAAGGGTCAATTGTACCTATTTTTGGATCTTCTTGTGAATCTTTTTTATATATGATTTCCATTATCTATGCAAAACATATTGTGAGTCATGATTGTTTGCATAGGTGAATGGTCAATGAATAAAAGCTCATTGTGTAAGGTGGGTACACCTAAAATCACACCTTGCAAAAATCATTGAGATGTTGTTACTTTGTATACATCTCCAAACTCAATATACATATGTTGAAGAAACAATTTTGGAACATCTCCCCCAAAAAACTTTAACCCTTCTTAACTTTTGCATTGATACAATATCCAAAAGTTTTGTTCTTTGGTGCGTCCAGWCCTCCTCACTTTCCAACAAGAAATTACAAAAATTTGACCATTCTAATAATAATATAATAACTAGGCACAATAACAAAAAAATGGTAGATTTGGGGATACCCACCCACTTTATAMTGAAATACTTTTCAAGATTGATGTAATGTGCATGCATGTAGATAAGAGACTATAAGCGCTCAGGCAAGACGGGTGCAACAACTATGAAAGGGCGTGAGGACGCAACCTCTAGACTACCGACAATGTGATTTCAATGGTATCCATAACGAAAACGGATAATTAGTATAAGGTCATGAGGTTATTTGACCAAATTCACCGGATACTGAGAGAGTAAGCTTAGCAAGAAAAAACATATGAATTTATGTTTTATTAGTGGGACAAAAATTGTGCCTCATGTAGAGCTTTTTAGTGGGACATTCTACAAGACAAACACATATTCAATGGTCAATATCAATAAATAGAGTTTTATTAGTGAGACAAAAATTGTGCCTCATGTGGAGCTTTTTAGTGGGACAGAGGGAGTAGCTCCTCAACTATGGACTGATTCTCATTGTCATTCATAAACTTTTACTTATTAGGGACCTCACATCAAATTGGCACCTTATTAAGGTTGGTGAAGGAATGGAACCTAGGATATGAGGTTGGGAACCCCCATGATTTTTCAACTCAAGTATTGTATGTGAATTGAGAGACTAATCATATAATGACTACTTGGATTAATATTACAAAAAGTTTAACAATTCTTATATTCATTTTCAATTTTCTATCTTGTACTTAGTAGTAAGAAATAACTTGACCATTCAAGTGATTGAATGCAATTGAGAATGTCTAGTGCTTATTATGCTTAGTATGGCAATATGTATTTAAAAGACAATACAAAGTCTAATTACAAGGAAGCAAGACGGGCATAATCCAATTCATGTATATCATGTAATTCATCCTCTTTATGGTCAACTACTTGTACCTCCTTTGGTCAACTACTGAACTACCTATCAATTAATTCACACATATTCAATGAGTGAAGCGAATGGAAATGGCAATTACTGCCTCTTTTGAGTACAATGTAAGGTCCTTAAGGTCCTTAAGTGACTTTCAAAAATCTAACTGAATGGGACGGCCGCCCCACAACTGACCTGCTTAATTTCCCCTTCGTAAATTTCCTTTACTTTGCTAATGTCCAGAAAACACTAGAAAGTCTAAATTTACAAATTAGTTGCAGTCACATYTGATATTTCGCCATCAGATCAAAGCTACCACATTCGARCAAGACCTGACAAGTTCCGAGAAAAAGTGGGAAATTTGCAAAAAAAACCCTAAACCAAAAGAAGATAGTGAAAGGAAAATATCAGGTCTACGCTAGTTGAGGTATGAAAACAGATTGGGAGGACTTTTAGAGAAAGAAGTCGTGATTCTCGTTGGAAGGAAATATTCACAAAAGGCCCGCACTTCTCCACCAAGAGATTTGATGACATTGTACTAAAGCTCAAGCCTTGCAATTTCTAAGCTGTTCGGAACTGATACACTGACTTTCGAAAGTAGAAGCCATGGACAGGCAAACCACTCTTCTGACTTTCGAAAGCATGAGCCATGGACAGGCAAACCACTCTTCTGAATCTAGGCAAAAGCGGAGGACTACGCGATAGTGATTACTGAACATCGTAGTCACTCCCAGAACAAACGATCCATCCAGAATCGGCTCCCAAATCAAATGTTGAATGAACTCAATTCCTGTCGAGTAGCAACCACCAAAGGCACTTCTCCCGAACCGTCCAAGAACTTCTCGTGCATGAAGCCGCTCTGCACAACATTGTCCGGTTTCGCAACCACCTCGTAACAGTAGCAACTCTTCAAGCCCGTCTCATTTCTGCAACCACACCCACCCTATTAGTAAGCCTTTACAAAAAGAAAACCCTCTAACCGCTGTGCAGCTACAGAGTCACAACATTCACGATACCACACGACTCTCTGAAGTTCACCCGTCACACAATGCATGGACTGTAAATATCACTAGTTCATTCAGCAAAACCTAGAATTAACAAGGAGCACCATACATTCAAAATAACCCCAATACGTCCAAGATCGACCACAGCTGCACAGAGAGCCCATGCAATGTTTCCACCATCAAAGATCAATCGGCCTCAGTCCTAGCCTTGGCAGGTTCAACCAAGATCTAAATATGAGTAGCACCTGTAGCAATCATGGTGACTGTCCTTCACGATATCGAAGTCCCACACAACCGTGTGACTTCCGGCCGAGACCACCAAGTGACGCTCTACCACACCCTCCTCTGTGACCTGGAAAGACCAGGATCATGCATATGTCAGCCAAGGTCGAAGACAAAGGAATCTTCATAGCACGATACACCACTCATTAAATGACAGGAACGTCATGTCATCTCGTCTGAAGGTGGACAGTAATAAACACATAATTTCTTGAGTGATCAATATGCACAACTTTAAAATATAAGCTTATAAGGGAATGATGCATACTGAAAGCTCATATTACATTATTCATAAGCATTTTCCTATGGCAATTTTATTCAATACAATTATTTTGTCTACAATGCCCATTCAACTAAAAAATCCCAAAAGTTTATTATTGGCTTTAATCTCTCATTTAAGTAAAGTACATAAACAAATGGAGGACCCTTGTTCATTCAGCTTCCAATGCTTATATTTAGTAAAGCCTTCTTTGGACAATATAGCACTATGAAACTATTAAGTAATAATTATTCATTTTTCAAAGGATGAACATAAAGATACCTTATGTGGTCATATTCTATTCGAAATCCTATAGGTTTTCTTTATTTCTCATTTCGCCATTTAATTCTCACATTTAACTTCTTTACTATTCTTCTAGTAGCTTTGAATAAGCTATGGAAAACTCCTTTACGAAGATGGATTTGGGCAACTAATTCAACAATGTTATAAATTCTCCTTTTTTCTAGTGGAGGAATTGCTATGAAACCCTGAATAAAATTAATCGTTTGGAGTGAATGCACACACTTTAGAACACATAATTGATCTTTACCCTTATTTTTTATATTTCATGCATATCCATAGATGTAAATGCTTTATCAAACTTTTGTTATTGGTTTGTCTAGATAGTGGGGGGATATAAAGGTCACCTACAAAATTAGTATCACCGCAAGATTCTATTATTGAAAAAATTAGTACAATATGAACAATAATATTTCATGCTATACTACCGTATTTCACTTTGTTGATAAATAATTATAATAGTTCTTGCCTAATTTTTGAACATTTATCCCCCTTGTTTTGACTAATATTTGGAAATTGCAATTAATTGAAGAAAATCATAATATTCTTCTTTAGGCACATGTGCTAGTCATTTAAAGTAAGCCTAACTCAATATTCTATGCATTTAATAAACAGTTAACCTCCATACTCTTTAAAACCACCAAATGAAGTATCTACACCAACTCAAATGTCTATACCTTGGTCAATTTCAAATGGGTGCCTAAATGCCATAAATTTAATTTAATCTTGCATAACCTTGCTTTTGGACTTAAAATAAATATTCCTTGCTAACACATTGAACTTGCTAGTAGGGTACGGTTTAGGGTTAATGTGACAATTACTACTAGAAAACATCAAATCATTGTGTTAAAGATCACTTTCTCTACTATCCAAATCAATGAAATATAAAACTTTGTGTAGTTACACTGAATCACATGAAAGCCAAGTTGATTGAGGTGGACACTCCCTAAACTCACCCTAATATCATACAATGAAAGTAAACAAAACAGTCAATATACACAATTTTACAAATTCAGATGCACTTCCAATGAGACAATTTTCAAGTTCTCATCATTTACCGTTCAAAAGTTAGTTATACCGTTACCGTCCATTATACTAGGGTTGGATTGCAGATGCTCTAAGGGCCTATTCCCATGAAGGACCGGACTAGATATGGAGCTCCGGGCGCGAAAGCTTTGAGGTCCAGTCCAAGCTACATCATGCTTCCGGATGCAAATCGGTTCTCTAAATAAAATATCCACTTTTCTATTAGTATTTGGAATTATATGACATGCGGCAATCAATGAATGAGGCGGGCCACAAGGAGAAGTCTTGGAATAGGAGAGACAAGGAGACAAGTGGGGATACTTTTAATGAAAATAGTAAGTCGGGTTGATGAGAAGGAGAGCGGGTTTGCAAATCCTAAATTCAAGGATGGAAGAGCGAGGGAGGGACCAGAGCTCCACATCAGGAATTGCGTTCCCAATTCCCTCATGCGACCCCTCCAAGGCTCTGTTGGAGGTTTGGTTGGGTCCTTCATGCGAACAGGCCCTAAGAGCCGGTTGCCATGAGATGGGCGGAGGTCCAGCTGCTGGAAGGGTGGGGGTCCCAGATGGGAGGTCCGGGTGGAGTGGTGGTGCTTGGCATTGCACAATGAGCCCACGCACATGCCAGAAAATGGTGGCAGGTGCCGGGGTTTTCGTGTAGGCGCCTAGCGGATTTGGCCCTGGCGGGTTTGAACCCCGTCAACGCCAACGCCAGGTAATTATGGAAGGGTTTTTATCTTGTGGTGGGGACAAGAATTTTTATTTTACTTTCTGACTTGCAGGGTTTTAGGGACGTGCTACTTCTTGGCAGGTGGTATTTCGTCTTCCTCGCCAGACATGTATGTTCATCTCACTACTTTTGTTTGTGTTTTCCAAAGTGATGTATTTGTGGTTAGGGTTTTGATTTAGGAGTCATTTTGGAATTGCAGTATTTTTTTTCCAACAATTCGTTGTCAATTTGCACCAAAATAATTTGCCTTGCACCAAGCCTTTAGAACATGTATAGCAAAATCTTGGTTGAAATCACTAAAAAATGACAAGTTAAATAATTATCTTGGATGAAATCGCTAGATTGTGGATGAAAACATA
>VACF01001108.1:0-33743 GCA_006891605.1 Pleurozium schreberi | reverse complement strand
CAATTCTCCCGTTCGTGAGAATTAAATAGCAGTCAAATGATCCCGCGATGCATTGACCCGTAAAAGACTTACTGTGGCTGTGGGCTCCTCCATGCACATTTCATAAATGATGAAGGCAGTAAGTTCGTCAAAAAGTCTCCCACGCCTGCACTTCATATCGGCATTCAGCCAGTTGAGTGAGTTTCTAGGCACAATATGAACTGGCTCTCACGTCATCATYTACAAATTACTGATTAACATCTGAATAGAACCAATCACATACTCCTGCGGCTGGCTCAAAATCTAGCAGYCAAAAGGCAAAATAACGAAATTAACGTACGCCCAGGTAAACTCAGCACTGCCATCCTCTGCCCTGTGAAAACACTTAATGGCCCAAAAATCCTCTGGTACATGAGCTTGAATTTGCCAATAGCGCTCCACCACAAATCCCAATGTTGGAAACTGAACACATCCAAATTGCCAATCAGCGTGCGTTGCATAAAATAAGATTTATGTTTATTGACATGTTATATTATGTCTAAGGCTTGCCTGACACTGAAACTCAAAACAAAAACAGAGAGGGTGTGCCGGAACTGCATTTTCTCTAAAATAAAGAACAAAATGAAATTAAGTCCTTCACCCTCATAATGTATACCACTTCCTAGTGCTTGGATTACATAGACATAGTCAAGCCGGCGGAAAAAAAATCTATGAATTACTTCATACCTGGCAAGGCCCGTAGCTCAAAACAAGCTTCTTGTCATCTTCACCAAATGGCATTACAAAGGAATCTGAAAGTAACATAGTTTGGAACCGCGTAAACGACGCTCCTATCC
Source organism: Pleurozium schreberi (assembly GCA_006891605.1). Taxonomy (NCBI): domain Eukaryota; kingdom Viridiplantae; phylum Streptophyta; class Bryopsida; order Hypnales; family Hylocomiaceae; genus Pleurozium; species Pleurozium schreberi. Next base: position 32,928 of record VACF01001108.1, on the reverse strand, counting down.
TCAAGTCAATCTCCTGAATCGACCAAACATCCAGAAAGCTAGTATGAAATGTAATTCCGGTCACTTTCGAAGCCAGAAAAATTCAAAAGTAGAAAAATGATCCATTTCTAGTCGAGAAAATGCAAATCTAAGTTGAGAGTTGCTATATGCAATTCCAGATACGTCCACAAGKATGAAATAATTCTAATCGGTGTTGAGCTTTCCAAATCCTTTATTGAGGATTGACAAATTGCGACAAGTGCTGCTCAGGGGACACCACCTTCTAAAATGCACACCTCCAGTGCATTCTCTCCATACACCATCATTCTATCCGACAAATTAAACCAGCGCACAATTTCATTAGCTGAAAAGATAAGAATTTRAAAGCAAAAGTGTATGGAAGAAGACGACCACTAGAAACTCGTTCATGATTAACCAAGATCTACCGTGAGAAGTAAATGCAGAAACAACTACGCTAGGGATTCTTCAAGCTTAAGACCTGGCGAGCATCAACAGCATCTGCGTACATCTTATTCGGCCGACCTAGGTGTTGTGCTGCATGGTGTATTTCTCTGCACAAATCACATGACGCTCACAGTCACCTTCTTTTGCTAAGACTATTAATGCTCAAAGACTCCAATCTGCTCAACTGACTCACCATTCTTGAGAAAAAACAAAAATATATAACGATGACAGACATAAAATCCAGTGCAGTTAAAACCAGACCTATCGATGAGAGCAGAAAAGTGTGCCCTCCAGATGTTGAGGCGTGTATTACTGGAAAGGCAGACATCCACCACTTCAAATGCGATATTCTCACCCTCACGATCACAATCTAGCCATAGCACGAGCCATTGGCAGTGTCGGGCTTCTTCTTCTAAGGTCTTCTGCAAGTTCACTTTATCCTGTATACCGATGCAAAAAAACCTTTACATCTCATACCTCACAAATATCAAAGTAAGAAATGCAGCGGGCCAAGCCAAAGGTATATATGAATTTCCTCTGTTTCGAATTTTTCGTTCAGAGTGAGGACTWCAGTGGCAGGTCAGCCGTGTCTGAATGCCAGACACAGTTTTAAAGCATCACTGAAGTCGTTTGCGCCGTTGTATGTTCAGCACAATGTACAACCCAATGCACAATGTCCTGCACTAACCCATTCATCTCCAGTAATTGCGCTCATATAACCTAGTAGCATTTAGGAGCTCTGAGAAACCTACGAAAATCATAACAAAGCATTTGAAACAATTCTACTGAACGAAACCGAAAAACACCAAAGAGGCGAGTCTGTTATACTTGAGGTACTTTCTTCCGCACGGGAGCCTGGAAGAGGTCTACTGGATCACAAGAGTGCCATTTCCGGTACTGATCGTCGAAGTCAAGCTCCATGAGATGCCCTGTCACTGACGTCATGAGCATGTCGCATTGCTGCCCACCAATAGTGTAAGCAAACTCAAAAATCTTGTTGTACACCGACCTTCCATTCCGCACACGCATGTTCCCGTGAGACAAGATCCCTGCGACGGATTTTGCCACGGAAGGCTTTTCCGCCACGTTCAAAACTCGAATAGGCCGAGCCATATCTCCGTAACCACAACAATTTAGGTCCAAGTTCGAAGCTCAAACCCACTCCCTACGAAACCTCGTCATGTCTTCCTCGTCCTTATCCATCACCGATGAAATCCACCGCTCCATCAGACCAAAATCTCTCAACCAAATATCGGTACTCAGCAATCGCTCCAGGAAAAAAAACATCACACAAACCTACACTACATTTCCATCCCATTCCATCGCAAACTACAATTCGCCATAAATTTCATGTCTGAACGTAATTCTTTCTCGATTTGCAAGCTTCCTCCGCAAGCTTCAATTTCACAACAGGAAGAAGTAATACTGTAGAAAATGAAGTTGCGACGTAACTCGAGAACCCGTCCGCCAACAAATGCATCCCCGCCATGAACCCTGGAGTCCTGGACCCTGCGCACTTCGAAATCCATTGGCGGGAGAGAAGTTCAGTTCTTCGCTCTCCTAGTCTACGTCGCCAGCCCAATATCCGTGCATTTGTTTAGATGATACCCTGTTTGGGCAGTCATCAACCCGGGTGTCGTCGAAAAGCTAAATTTCTCGTTTCATCCTATGATCTGGACAACTACCATCTAATCCACCCAATCTATCTTGCTCGCCAAGGTGCTAACTGTAGAGTCGAACCTCCCTAATGCAATACTCTCTAAACTAATGAACCAAATATGAATTAACATTGTGACCCTCCCTAATGTAATAATAGTATGTTCACACCTAGTGTTAAGCCTTAAAGGACATTTCATGTCTGGGCTTGGTCAAACTTACATTAGAATATACAATTCAAAATTTTGATATTTTTCAAATGTAGTAATATGTGGTTAAAACTCAAATTAATTTTTTCGTAATTTAAAACATCAAATCAAATTTCATATGAATTTTTGAAGGAATTACGGTATAAAAAACATAGTAATTTTTATAAAATGCTTTAAATAGTATGAGAATTTTACAAAAAATGAAATAATGGTGTCAAACATCACGGCATAATTGGTGTATACTTGGAGCTTAAAAAAAAATTCAAAAGAAAAAGTTAAAAAGTGTTGTATTTTGAGCCTTCAAGATATTGTCTTCAATGTGTCACAAAATTTGCAATTTTGAACATTTTGAAAAAAATCAAATTGGAATAAAAAGTAGATTATTGGAGCTACATTTTCTTAGTTAAGCTTAAAAACAATTAAAATAAAAAACTATATGAAAAACTCAAGTTTGACTTTCAAAATGCCCCTTGGGCATGCAATGTCCTTTAAGGATTAAAGGTAAGTTACAAGTGATGTTCGTAGAGAGGTAGCTGTTCACACCTCAAATTTTTGGTAAATGCTATGTGGAGTCCAACCTAGCAAATAGAAACAACAGTGCTATAGCTTGGCAAAGGTCACTATAGCGGTCTTTACACAAGATTTATGGCAACTTGTTGGTAGCAATGCAATCACCAGAAAAGCAACATTTCATACTCAAATCATACTTCTAGTTAACCCCTAAAGTCCCAAGGCCATTTTTTAGTCAAAAAACACTGAAAAATGCCATTTTTATTTCATTCACCCAAGAAAACAAAAAAAGAATTTTTCTTAAAATCTAACTGTAGGATCTTGTACTTAACTTGTCTTGGATCATGCAATAAAAATTTCATGAAGTTTGACTGTATAGATTGGTAGATATTAGCATTCAAAGTGGGAAAAGAAAGCCTTTTAGAACACTAGCTTGCAATTTCAAATGACTTTGACCGCCATTTCTCAAAATATTTTGCACTAAAGACTTTGAATTTAAAATTTTTTATGTTGAAGAATTGAGTTGAAAGTCTAGAAAAAAAATTCAAAAAATACACACTTGATTTTCAATCCTTAAAAAATTGTTAAGTAGAAGTAGGTCCAAGATTGAAAGATAAACTAGATGGTTAATAGCTCTAAGATGGGATTGAAACACAATAATCCCAATGGTGAGATTGTTCTAGAAAGTAAACTTCACCTTGTCCAACAATTTTTTTTGAGAAATTGTGAAAATTGCATTCAAAAATCAATCCTATAAGTTTTTTTTTCAAGAAGATGCTGAGATTGCCCAAAAAACAAGATTGTCCATAACTTTCTCATTACTAGTCCAAATAGAATGAATCAAAGCTTCACGTGTAGACAAAAATATATCATTTCAGAAAAAAAAAATTTAATTTAATTTTGAATTTTTTCAAATTTTTTTTGTTGCCCGCCGAGTTTAGTTCTGGGGGTTTTGTGGTATAACTTTTTCTCCCGGGCATCAATTGAAATAAAAATTATATTCCCACAAAGCTAATCAATTTTTCTATCTTATGAGAAAGTTTCAAAAAGTTTCATAAAAAATCAAGGTCACAGGAACCTACCCAAAATCCAATTTGTCCCCCGAGCGGACAATGGGACTTTAGGGGTTAAAGATAGGATAGAGGGTTGATTAATTAAGAATGGCGTTGCCAACAACAATATTATCATTGACATTAGGGATAGGGCCCACATGTATTTAATTAAGGTTGCTAATTGACAATTGACCTAAATCAATATATTCAATCGGACCTAAACCTCTCTTATGCAATATGTCAAACCAATCCCAATCCTATTGCTTTAAAGAAGTTCTACTGTATTGTACACATACTCTATTGCTTCCTTTTTGTGAGTAACGCATGATAAGTTATTTAGGTGAAGCAACAAAAAAAATTTGCACACTTTAGGTTGTATGATGTGGTGTGCATACTAGAAAAGTTTGCATCACAACAACTTAGTGGAATTAAGGTTGGAAGGGTTAGAATTGAGTTGAAAAGTCATGATTTTGCAAATATTGTTTCTACAACTAACAAAAGATTTAGTCATTGCTTCACAATCTTGAAGGACACTTTTGGATTACCATTGCAACTATGTAGGGATGCCAAATTAGCATCCAAATGGAAGAGAAAGATCCCCTTTACAAATAACATTGGAAAGTTATATGCATTAGTTTAGTTATGACAACCAATAATGTCTCATTTCTTTCTCAAAAATAAATTGATCAAAATAAGGTGGAAGCTTTATGAACCACACAATACATTTAAGACTTCATTTAAGCATACAAAATAAACTTCAATTTGTGCAAAGTGTGAAAATGTTTAATCTACCATTTTTGATTATTGCGATGCTATGACGCTAGTGTGCAATCGTAGAAATGCAAGCATAAGAACCTTAAGCCTAGGTGTAAGCATGCCCTACAACTATTGAAGGTACTTAAAACATAAATACATATAATATAGGTATCTTTAACATAATTACACTATAATCATGGAAGGTACATACACTTAGAACAGAGGTGTCTAAACTCCTAGGCTGACAAAACATCAACCCTCTTTTGCCATGCAAGTATGGATTTCTAATTCAACACAAAATAAATGTGCAAAATTTTAGGTGACAAAAGTTTCCAAATTGTTGTAAGGAATATTTCTAGATTGTTGAAGGGATAAGCTCAAAAGTCACCTATAGGATAAGCAAAACATCTCCCTTATTGTATTATGAGTGGAGATTTTTTATATTACCCGTGAAAACAACTCTCATCTGCCAAATTACAATCAGATGCGTCTAAATATATAATGTGTGTAACGCCCACAGGGAAGAGAATGGGTCATCCTACCTCAATCAATCACAGATCTTACGAACGTCCGGAAATAACAACGTCGTTGTATTGCAGGTTGCAATGTGCTGCCTCAGCAGTTTGAAACATGGCGGGACTTCATTGGATAGATCGTATTTCTTCGGTGACTCAGATTTGGGAGTATACTTTACTATGAAATGAAATTTTTTCACATGGAAAGCAGTTGTCCGGAACAATTCTCACATTTATCCAATCCAGATTCAAAACGTGAAAATGAAAATCGTTCAAAATGACAATCTCGCCACAATTGTGACATGAAAGACTAACCAGTTCCTTGCTAAATTGACGGTTCTTTTTGGCACCAGAAATTCTACTCACTACGGTTGAAAGGAAAGACTCACAATGAGCCCTCCCACTGTTTCACAAGGAATGTCGACCATCCACAGAAGTGAAAATCTGTAATCATTGGCTTTTCAAACGTTGAGAAACGGTCGGACTCGGACTCCAACAGACGATATTCATATTTTGCTAAACTCAAACTGCGTTAATCGATGAGACTCGTCAACTCAACTGTGTTCGGAAGCTCCGCGGAAAGCACGGTATGTAAGGTAAACAGCAGTAATTGCGACTCCAAGAGTCACGACACCCACTGTATCTCCRAGTTCCCAGTCCTCGATCCAGACTGGCCACTTGAACTTTGGTTTTTTCTTCTCCGAGTATGGTTTGAGTGGGCCCTGCTCTTGATTGTCATCCCCACACATCTTATGCAGGTCACGTGATCCAATGCGTGGAAGAAGAGTAGGGGGGTGCTTTTTCATAACCTCCGGAGTCGTTTTTCCTTGAACGCTTCCACCATTAGGTGTAGCAGTTGCATTCGTCGTCCCTTCCGACTTATCTTGATCTTTCTCGTGGTCTGATGCCCCGCTCGGCTTATCGACTGGATTCCGTTTCTGCTGGACTTCCTTCTGTTGGTCCTCGGTCAATCCCATCTGGCCCCTGCAGTCATACAATTTAATCCATCAGTTCCACAATTTCTCAAAACTCGAAAAATTCTCTCTGACCACAATAGAACTACGATATCACCGCATTCAAAAGTTTCCTAAAAGGAGTTCGAATTACCTCCAGAGCCGGTCGATCACTTGTCCAAGACCAATGTGCTTCTCCAAAATCTCTGGAACATCTTCAGGTGTGACATACCCGTACCTGAACCCCATAACAGTCGCGCGCTCAAAACTAGTTATGAAGTCGGTCACAGCAGAACTCTTTTTAAGATTCTTCAACACAAACCAGTATCTTACTACCCAAAAATCAGGGTTACAAAGTCACGTGTCCTGGTTCTCATACAATGACATCTCAAATTCGAAAGTGGAAGAAATGGTCAAACGCTACATTTCAAGCCTCATCTTTTACCACGGTCTCAAGGCTAGAATCCGACGGCCCTTACCAATGGCCTGAAACATCTCCAGAGTCTTCATCAGATCTGAACACAATGACATTCCCGGCGTACTTGTGGCCACCAATATGAGAGCAATAGTTTACAAACACTTTTTCACCCAGTCCGCGCTGAGTAATCTCTTGATTAAAACGTTCTCTTAATGGAGGTCCGCAAACTCCACACCGCTTGTCACGGCTGCCATGTCCACAAATAAAAACATGGCTACCCACAAGAGGCTCAGGCTCCCCTAGAGCCCACTTCTGCCCGTTGACAAGCACTTCATCAACAAAGGATTCAACATCCGATTCTGCGATTCCCCTGGATGAGGAAAGCAAACAATGTATGAGTGATCTGAAGCATCTCTCGACTGGTCAAGTCACCTCCACTGACAATGTGTACTAAATTTGCAATAGAAAAAAGTAGTGATACAACTCACAGCTCTATTTGATGAGTAAGCATGTACAATCGTGAGAAACGAACTTACTTGTACTTGATCATGTCCGGAAACAAAAGGATGTCCCCGTTTGTCTTTTCAGGCTCATCCTGGCCATCGGCAATAGTCAAGCGTGTCTACAAAAGCAAACAGAAATTAGTAGCTTCTCGAATAGCCAAAACTTCCAAGGGCCTGTTTGAGCATCATCAACCCTAACACGACACCATAGCTGCAATTTGAAAATTTCAAAGTCTCCATCAATCGATAGAACATCAAAATTAGACTCCAATAGATAGAACATCGTACACATAGACCTTGGCCAAATGTAAAATTACTTAATACAAAACAGGAGCAGAAGATGCGGCAATAAATAGAATCAAATGAGAACAGACCAAACAAATGGATTTCACTGCAAATGCAACAGCGAACTGAAATACTCGTGATCTGTCAGTAACTACATACTTGTTAACAAGTGCAGAAGGTTTTCAGAATTTTTACTCATTCCCACATACAATCAGGTATAATGATAGTATGACCGATTACAAGCAATAGAAATCATACTCCATTAAGCTGGCCTATGSGCTGATCGAGTCTTTTTSTTGTGCCTTCCCGATGTCAAAAGATTTGCGACTAGATCTACTGGAAGTAGACAAAACTTAAGCTATCAATATCCTGGTGCCGAAAGTCAAGTTTGGCCCCGAATGCCAACCATCACTATAATTATATACAAGAATTAGGAACAGTGTGATACTACAGGCTATCATTACAGGTCGTCCTCTGACTAAACAAAGAACAGGAATATAGCATGCTACGAAATCGGCAAGAAACAAACCGTCCCTTGGAATGGACGCCCCAGGATAACGCAGGATAAATCGTGCCACGCCACCAACACTCATCAAGAAACTTCTTAAGTTATACAGAATCAGAGAGACTGAGAATTAATGTAGTCGAACAAACCGTGTAACTTACGATCTCCTCAACAATGTAAGCAATCACATAATTTCAGGCTAATTCTGCCACATAAAYTTGATATCCCAAGTTACACATCTTTGCAAAAGTTCCAGTACAATTAATAATTTATTTTAAAAGTGCTGAAGATCTGCGTACCTTCTTCGGTAATTCGTTTTTCTTGCTGCGAATCGCATTGACCAATTTGGACGGCAGAGGATCGTAATCTGCAGCTTCCACTTTCGACGGCCAGTCAGCCGGCTGATTGTGACGCAAGAATACATGGCGCTCGTATAGGTCCACGCTTCCAACCAGAGGTTTCTTCTTGATCATTTCAGGCCTCGTAAATCCATGAGTCGCATCTAAATTCTCGTCAGTGCCGTCGGCGGGCTCCGCACCCGTCTTCACCACGTTCGACCAAGACCTCTTGAGGGCATGATCTTCGGTACTTGCCATAGCAGCAACCAATCTTCTACCAGAGTCTCTCGATCTGAGCGGAAAGTCGACAGAAGCAACTAAAGAGTCAGGAAATAAGGCCAAGGAAGATGATAGCAGTGGTCGGGAGTGCAGACGTTTCAATCCAAGCGGACTAAACACCATACCACAGCACACAACAGCGCTCAATCGCCCCTGACGGGGAAACGCAAACAAAGCCAGGACTACCTACACCAAAGACCTAATTATAAACCCTTCGACCACCTCAGAAACACAAAACTCAACCCCTGGAACCTCAAAACACGCCTCCACTCATCAAGAGAAATCCCTCCAAGCTCTCTACAACGCACTCCGGGCTCAATTCCGACAAGCAAGACACGGAAACGGCCAAAATATCCCTAGAATTATAAAAAATAAAACGCATGCTCTTCACAGACCTCTCACTCACTCTCGCTCGCTCGCTCGCTCGGCCTTCCCTGGCAATGGCACACGACCTCCAACTAAAGTTTAAAACAGCAGGAAATAATAATGTGAACTCACATCCGTCAGATCAACGATTCCACTCCTMTTTTTCCGCCAAGAATGTGACGACGAATTTTCTTAGGGCGCAGATTCGAGGGCGGGAGCCTGCGGTCTTGYCAAAARCTCTTGRAATTCAAGGCGCGAAGRGTGGCTATGGCGAGTGASGASTGATGAGCGAGCTCSCAGCCTYGCACGGAATTGCACGCTGCTTGCCACGGCACGGTCACGGTCGCGGTCGTGGTCACGGTTCTTTTCGCAGGAACGTGACGTGTGGCCTTGGAACACAAGCCAGCGTYTGGAGCCATCCATTGATATCGGCGCCCTCGTGAGTTCACTCTTTGCTGCTAGTCAGTTGCTTTCGGAGTTCGCATGGCACCGCCAGTGGATTCCCTGTATGGTTTCTGGGATGGATTCTTCACCATAATAGTTCCTCGATTCCAGGGATTTCTCGCATGACATGAAATTGTGTACTACACCAAATAGTGAAATTAGGTTGCCTTACCCCCAAATGTTACTCTACAAGCCATGAAAGTCAACAAATATTTCTACAAATACTTCTATTTATACACATGGAAGTTCATGAGTTCCAATTACACCAATAAGTAATTCAAAAGTAGTGCACTTTTGTACAGTAACAACAAATATTTATATAATGTGGAATGTCAAAAAATTAGTGAGGGGCAACCTAATTTTAGTATTTAGTATAGACGGAATGCCAAGTCTCAATTTGCAAGTCTAATAGTTCATCACAAACATCCATATCTACACTTCCAACAAATCTATGGGTGTAGAGAGGGGGGAAAGTAGTTTGAGTTATAATGTTTTTTTGACCCTCCACTATAATGGTGACAAATCTACCTTGAAAATTGGACTAGACATTCATCATAGGTAGTGAGACTTTGTCCTTGTAGCATTGGCTCATTTTTTGAGTAAGGTCACACTCAAACTTCCTCTCATGTAAGTTAGTTTTTGTCAATACTAAGGTAGAACCACCCATTACCAACGAGTGCCCTATAGCCAACCATAGATTGGCTTATTTCCAACCAAGGCTAGAAAGTTTTTATTTCATCTTTTCAAAGTTGGGACTAAAAGTTCATGATAAATGTTCCAAAGTAGTGCAAAAAAAGTAGGAAGCAGTGAGTGGAAAAGTAGTTTTTTGATTGATCGGAATTGGAAGAGTCTAGAGATCAACTATGGGTCCGGAGCACTTTTTGCCTTTCAAAATTCATAGTAATTTGAGTTCATGCAATAAAATTACCAAAGTTTTTGCAATCCTCATCACTTTTATCAACACACCTCTAAAAATATTTACCTTGCATTCCATTGCTTCAATTTCGTCCAAATTGCTTATTTTGTTGGTTATAGGTGATTCTACCTTAAGCCTCCTTCTTTTTGGCCCCAAGTCCAAAATTCTCATTCATGCAACATTTGTTGTCATAGGCTTACATTAGGGAATCCAAGGATTTTAGGAGTAATTATCCTCTTTAGTAGTCCTTCTTCCCAAGAATCCCCTCTTCATCAATGTTTCTTCAATCCCAATGGCCTTGTAATTGTGATCCCTAAGCAATGACTTAAGAAGACAACATTTTGTATGATGAATTTAGAACTTTTGTATAATATGTAGGTCCTACAATAGAAAGGCCCTTCCATTGCGACTTGGGAAGCAGAGTAAGAGTGATAAGACTAGGAACTCCTGGGTCTCTCAGTATCTCCTGATCAACATCCATAGTATCAACAGCTTCCACAACTGCTACCTCTGGTACCTCTGGAGCATCTTCATCCACGTCTTCGTCTTCTTTACTGAGGCCCACAGTTGGCATTGAAACAACCCTAGTACCTTCACTAGGAGTTGCATCCGCTACTCCAGAATACATTAACCTATTCGCCCACAAGTAGATACCATTTCGGTTGACATGAGAAGTGGCCAGGATGTCCATACCAGGTGAGAGAGACAACGCAGTAACTGCAGTGCCTAATTCCATCGCATCCACCTGCTTTGCAGCTATGACATCCCACACACGAACGGTGAAATCCATGGATGATGACAGTAGCAGCTTCCCATCCTCACTAAAACACAAGTCGGTAATACGATCGGAATGGCCATGGAACTTCCGAACAAGACGCTCAGCAACTACGTCGAACACTCGAAGCACCTTGTCATCAGCCGCAACTGCAACCAGGCCGTTCCCTTGATGACCAGCTATCTTTCCCACCGGCGATCCAACTGGTAATGTAGCTTTCAATTTCAAGCTTTTGAAATTCCATACCTTGAGAACTCCATCGTATCCACCACTTGTAAGCAGCGTGTTTGTGCTATCAGTGGCAAGTCCGTTGACTGCCCCACTGTGTGCACGTCCAATTTCCGGATCTTCGTATACTCCCCTATGCAATCCTGACTGCAGGTTAAATTTTTCAATTCTACCCCCTTCAGTGCCTAACACAGCAAGATCACCACTTGCAGCTATTGCACAGCTCTTAATTGGACTCGKGTTATGCGGCCGAAGGATATGCTCCCCAACCGCAAACTTCTGAATTCGCCATGAATATGCAGCAGTTTCGTCCATATGACAAGTCACAATGTTACACCAATCACGCTCTCTGATTTCGACTGCATCGAATGCAACAACAGGCGGCAGTTTCAGCTCCTCCTCCTTAATATGAGCACTCCGTGCCCGCTTCTGTATATGTCCCTGCGAAAGCTCCCTACTTTGTTGATCCTGGATTGTAGAGAAAACCCTAAACGCCCTGTCTTGACCAGCAGATAAAATATGTCTCCCCTTCCCATAGTACCTCACACAAGTCGGTGGCGCACTGTGCCCATTTCGGAACCGCAGTAGCCGACCCTCGCCATCACTAGTATCAAAGATCCACATCTTCAACGAATTATCAGCACCGCCACTGAGCAACACCGGTTCACTAGCGAGGAATTGCAAGGAGMAAATCTCGGAAATGTGGGCATCCTCCACAACAGCCTGAAGCTTCCGCTTCTCCAAGTTCCAAATGCTGATGACGCCTGCAGTTCCTCCAGCAGCCAAGAAAGGCTGCCCATCCGTTCTGAAAGAGAGGGATGTTACAGGTCCTCTGCCTGTATGGGAGAATGTAACGACAGTCTCATCGTAACGAAGATTGTGGATGTATATCTTACCGTTAGCACAGCCGATTGCAACGATATCAAGCGCAGGAGAACTCGTGCAGCAGCGAACAGGGGAACCCCATCCCTTGAATTCGTGAATCAGGCTGCAAGTCTTGGTGTTCCAGAGCTGCAAAGGGCCTTCCTCGCTCCCAACGAGGATTTTGTTCAAGTAGGTGTCGGGATGCATCATACAAGTCGGCGTGAACGACTCTCGAAACTGAAATTCCCGTACAGGCTTCACATCTTGGGAAAAATCATTAGCCTCCCACACACAGAAATGTCCTCCGGCGTCAATGCTCAGAATTTGTTGCCCGAACTCGAGTAATTGCGTGAGCTTGCTGGAGTGGAAGCTCCATCGGGCTACCTGRTGAGCGCGTTTGAACACGACAATGTCGAGCCCGGTGGCGATGTACGTGAAGTCACGGAGGGTGACGAGAGCTTGGATCTTCTTGGGGAGCTGAGGTCCGACGAARACGAGGGTGAGCTTCGCGCAATTGAAGACCTGGAAGGCGTTGCCGACGCTGACGGTGACGAAATTCTCCGCGCCACGGCGTTGGAGAGAGAACGGCGTAGCGTCCGCGATGTAGCCGAGCGCGCGGAAGGGCTCGAACATGCCCACCATGGCTGCAATTAGACTGCGAAACCTGCGAGCTACAACATCAAAACAGACACGGCGAAGGCAAATGCGCGATCAGAGGAGCTCCGACCCGGCGCCATGGCGATGCGTTGGGTCAGGGTTCTAGGGCTCAGGGTTTAAGAATTTAGGGTTTGACGACTAGGTTACTGTCGTGCTCAGAGTTTTTGGATGAATAGTATCGGGATGAATTTTGAAGAGTATCAGCGAGGATGATCACCTATATCCAACCTTCATCGCCTAAGGGGACCAAAAGTCACAAAGTGTGGTATGGTAGAACCACCCATTACCAACCACTTAAGCATTATGTGCATGATCTGGAGTACTAGAAGGCAATGAAAATTTTTTATCTTCTAGGAAGATAGAAATCATGGGGATTGCAAATTTTTTTGTAATTTTCCACCTAGAATTGAAATTACTATGAGTTTTGGAAGTCTGAAGTTGATCTGGACCCATTCCCAACACATAGTCTTTCATAATTGCTCATTCAAAGAGTACTTTGGCTCTCAAAACCAAGCATATGTGTCATGACGCTGATGGTTAGAAGATGGTCAGAAACCAAGACTTGATGGTTACAAACTAGTCATAGTCTCTACTGAATTTTTCAGGGCCTATACATTGGCCATGGGGGGCTCGTTGGTAACGGGTGGTTCTACCATAGTCAAATTCAAAGTGTTGTAACTTTTGCATATGATGTTCAAATTCAATAAAACTTGTTGGAAAAGTTGCACATACTAGTCTAGTTTGTGTGGTAAAATTTTCAGATCAATCCAAGATAAACTGATTTTTGAAAGCTATTCAAATTTTCCACGCTCAATTTGGATTCACCAAACTGCACTTTGATGGCCGCAACTTCGGGGCTTGTATCTTTGTCATCCCATTTTTTTTTTCAACAAAATTAGGCGGATTATGTTCTTATTATAGTCTAATTATTGTGGTAAAATTTTCATGTCAATCCAAGTTGTTGTGAATGTTTGGAAGCAATTCGAAGTTCAAAATCCAAACATTTTTGGACTACAGTGAACTTTGGTGGGGTATTCATTCTTCATAAAGTGCCCTTTTTCAATTTTTTGTTGGAAAAGTTGTGCATACTAGTTTAGTTTGTGTGGTTAAAATTTCATATCAATCCAAGAAGCTATGAGTGATTGAGAACCATTTTAGTAGAGGAAGGTTTAGCCATAGATGCGTTTATTTGCTACTTTTTTCATTGTTTTTTGACATTTCAAAACAATTTTGCAAACACAATGAGTCAATTGAGTGATATTTTTTTTCACCAAAGTGTTTGTCTTTAGGTTTTGAATCACTTTGTAGCTTAAAATTTTTTCATTTGAGTAGGTAAAAAAATAGAATTTCACCTCCAAATGTGTTTTTAAGAAAATTTCAGCATCTTTTTTTCACACTAAAACATTATAAACTTTCAATCTATACGGTCAAATGACCCCAAATTTGTTGCACACCATCTACAACATGCACACTACAAGGTTGTATGGTTGAGATTTTCATATTTCATTGAAATTCAAACTTATAGCACTTGAAAAGCAAGGATGCTTGTAGACAAGTTTAGGCCTTAGGAGATAGAGGGTTAAGCAATTCAGCCTATTTGTGGCAAGAGGAAAGTCTAGAAAAAAAATTCCCGTGTAGAAAAATAGATTTAAGATGGATTTCATAATTTTTTAAAAATTCCCTCAAAAACTTCTTGCTGCCCTAAAAAATGGCAATTTTTGACGATTTTTGCCCAAAATAAGGGATAAGAATTAACCCTAGATGAACGAGGAGGAAATCATCATTTCTCAAATCATAAAAATAATTGATATGAATTCTAAACAACGAATTGTAGAAGATCTCCACTTTCCACACAAAATTCCAAAGATGAATAGTTGAATTTCTGTCCTACACAAGAAAATGCCTTGCCATTCATGAGACACTTGAATGGATGTGGGCATGGAGCAGCTTCGTGTGAGAGAACTTCTATTGGACTTTCTATTTTGAAACCTCAAAAAATGAAAAAGACTGATCCAAATATTTTTACTGTAGAAGTCAAGGGCCTTTGGAACTTTTCAAATGAGTCAAATCATCTGGACATTATTATTGACTCAGACAAGTTCTTGGTCAGCCCCAGACGGCAAGACTCACTGGTGACTGGTCCAGTGGTCTCCCCATGGATCCAGTAATGAATCAGATTTAAATTAATTTAATTTTTTAATTTTTTAATTTGTGCAAGGTTAGAGCCACTTTACATAACATTCTTAACTGGGTGTGTACCCTCCCTCGAGGTGGAGGTATAATCCTCCGCTATATATTTGGGGGGAGGATTAAGGTTATAATAGAAGCAATTTCATTGGCTGGACTGGTTGGGAGAGAGTGGGCTGTCAGACTAGAGTATCTTGATTGGTTTCTGGGGGGGCCAGATTTTGAGGAGCAAAAGGGACCCCCTCCATGAAGGTTAAGAATGTTATGTATCATAGAGTTAGAATACCATACCCTCGGGTTAGATTCATTAGACCTTTTACAAGATAATTTATTTGTAGGGGCACTTTTATTTAGTATGTGATATTATAATTTTTCCAAATTCACTTTTTGTAATATCAAATATTTCTACGGGACTTTTGATCTTGAGCTTTATTTTTTATAAGTCATTGAGCTTTGCATTTAAAAACATTTTGGACATTGATATGACATAAGATGATTCTTGTAATTAGAAGTACTTTCACACAAAGCAAATTGCAAAGGGATTAGTAGGATTGAGGCATGTCCCTATGAGACTACCAACTCCAACACTCCACTTGGGAATCTTGTTAGAAGGGCAAAAATTCAACCTTCACTTGAAAACAACAAAGGCAAATCAATGAGTAGGGTTGATATTTTTCACAAATCCCACTTGCAAAAGGCTAGGATTTGCCAACATCATTGGTTGCACTTTAGCAAAGAAATGGTGGTAAACACATGGTGCTTTTGTGGATAGTTGAGATATKCAAGCTAACTAGACCTCTCTTGCCAAAGGTATAATTGATAGTATTTGTTGAGGTGGAGAAGTTATGATTTGGATTTATGGTACTGGCATGACCAACCAAAGGTGTGGAAATTTGTCGGCTTGAAGGGCTATCATGAGGTACAACAATGCAATGAAGGTGCTCAAGAAACTGTACAAAATTGAATCACCATTTAACTTTCTAGCGTCCAAACCATGATCGGGACCATCTTCGCGGTCTGGGCGTTCAATCTGCTGTTTGGGAGTCATCAAGCTTACAAAGCTGCAGCTGCGAAAAACGCCAAGGCGAACGAGGCTTCGAAGCAAGAATCCCGTGAATCCCGTCAAGGGGAAGCTGCGAAAAGCACTGAGAATGTCGGAGCGGCGAAAGCCAAGGCGTCGTGAAATGGAAGGTGACTCGTGGCTCAATTTCTGTTGTGTCAATTGTGTCTGGCGTTAATATTTGGAAGTGAGGTTATTTGTTGTACAAAAAATCTCATTGTTGTATGCAATTATGCATAGGACCAGGATTCTTGTATCTTGTACGCTTTGAGTTTCACGAAATATTTCGAAATATTGCAGGGTCTAATTTGATATGAGTTCTGACAATTGCTCAAAACCTTTGAACCGTAATGCACCGTAAGCTCGTGGACTCCTTGTCTTCGGATGTCGCAGTTTTAGTTTGTGTCTGGCATCTGGCATTAGTAATGGAATTGAGGTTTAGTTGTTGTACAGAATCCTAATTGTTGCATGCATCGGTTGCTCTGAGTTTCAGGAAATATTATTTGATTTGGTCGAGTTGGTGCTGAGTCAATTTGATATGACTTCTGTTAACTACTTTTAACTTTAAACCGTGAACAATAGACCTGGTAATCAGAGATGACGAAATCAGTGGTTGCAATCAAATTTTCAAACTAAGATTTCATGCTCAAGGCGTGACCAAACGGTTTTAAGTGATGTTCTGTTTGTCAACCTATTTGAAATGCCTTCTTTCGAGATCACATCAAGCAATGTTTTTGGCGTTTTTTTTGACGGTTCATACAATCTCTAACCTCTGAATGTTGTTTTCTTTAGTGATTCCTGTTAGTAAGTTAACATTCATTCATGCACTAGGTTGGACTTATTAGCAAGTGGTGTATGCTTAATATTGGTCAAGAAAGATTTTGATAAATCTCTATGGCAACTCATCATTCAATGGAAATGGGTTTGTTTAGTGTCTTTGCAGTAATGGTTTAAGCAACTGCCCACTTTTGAGTGATTGGGTAAGAAGTTCATACATAAATAAAAAATGAATGTAGATTTGGATCTCCAAAGCACCCTACATCTTGCAAATTCACACTCCCTACATAATGGATCCAATTCTTTGACCGACTTAGATAGAGTCCACTAAATTGTTCAAGGAAGATTTTGATAAATCTCTCTATGGCAACTCATCTTTCTATGGAAATGGATTTGTCTAGTGTCTCTACAGTAATGGTTTAAGCAACTGGCCCACTTTTGAATGATTGGATAAGAATTTCATACATAACAATAGAAAACAAATGTAGATTTGGATCTTCAACGCACCCTACATCTTGCAAAGTCATACTCCTACAAAATGAATCCAATTCTTCAAATGTAGATAGAATCCATTAAATTGTAAGGAAGTTGATACCACTACTTTAGTTTGAAGGACCTACTTTGCAACCCATTGTTTTCATGATCTATTATATAGTATTGTCTATACTGTAATTTGCATGCAAATCCTTTGTACTTTAGCAAATCAAAAAGATTGCTTAGGTACGAGCAATTAGGTTATCTTCAATTCCAAGCTTTTGTAGTATTCTTTTCTTTTTATAATTACCTTGTGAATTAGAAACTATTTGAACAATCAGAACTCAAATACACTTGTCTATATTTTGCTTCTTGCTGTATGAGGTGTCATTTGCATATGGAGCCTTGTATGAAATGTTTGCTTGGTCTAGTTTGTCTCACTTTCCACCCTTGTGTAAGGCTGGTCCCCCCAAATGCATTATTGACCGAAAGCTTGTCATCATTACTTTGTGTACATCTTTAAAATCAATACATACCTATGTAGAAGAAACAATTTCAAAACTTCTAATAGAAAAAGCTTGACCTTTCATAATTCTTCCAAAAATTATCTAAATGTTGCATTCTTTGGTAAATTGGAAACCCCTTTCACTTGCAAATAAGAAAATATGAAAATTTGACCATTCTAATAATAATAACTAGGCACAATAGCTAGAATTGGTCATTTTAGGGACACCCAAAACCATCAATATAAGCGATACAACAAAGTTGGAGCACCTTTTTTTAGGAAATAATATTTTTGAGGGTTTAGCAATTGAAAATTGTGAGTTTTAAATAAGTAGAATTTTTGGATAAGATGTGTAATTTCTATGAATTTTGGAAGTGGAAATACCTTGCCCATTGAAACAGTATCATAGCTTGGTCTTAAAACCAAATTCTAAATAAATCAATAGTCTACCAACCGTTGTTAAATTTGGAAATGGTTTGATGACACTTTTAAGTTTTAATGGAAGTCTATTTGTCAAGATTGGATAAAGGGGTGGATAAAAAGGCAGTTTGGAGTGTTTTCACCTTAATGATTTGGTCTATTCACAATGCAAGGACTCTCGAGACACAAGACTTGGCATAAAGGAGTATGCTCTAAAAACTACCATCTCCTTGAAATTGCTCCTATAAATAGATGTAGAATGGATATGAGGTGATCCTTAAAAAGACCATATTTACCATTGAGTGAATGAAGAAAAGATCATTTTTTATTGCAAGAGCCAACCATTGTCTATTATTTCCTCCCATCTCTTTACAAGTTGCAAGTGGACAGATTTTAGAAGACCTATGGTCACAAATAGGTGCCTACGCCCCAAATCTTTGAAAATTCCTATGTAATTCAAAAATGCTTGGAAAAATATGAACCACTTGTGCTAATTCGACATCCTTTTTTTCTTTCTGTGAAAAATGAGCTAAAAATATTTTTGTCTACTAAAACCTACAAAAAAAGCAGACCAGCCCTTCACCCCTAAAGGTTTTCCACTATGTTTTCACTAAATTGCTCCAAAACTGCCATTTCTAGGACAAGTACCAAATTTTGTTTAAAGACTTTTTTGAACACATGTATCCGTAGGATCTTGTAGTACACTAGTTTGAGAACATGTGGAAAAAATTTCAGGAATTTCCACCGTGTAGATTGCAAGATATTAACATTTGAATTGGAAAAAAAACATTTTTTGGCCATGTAAAAATCAGGCAGCTGCACTTTAGATGGTCACATGTGTATGAAAAAATGCCCCAAATGGTGGTTACTCTTTAGATTTATTTTTCAAGGCAAGTTGGACACATGCTTGAAAATTTTTAGATCATTTGGAATTGTACAACATATAGGAAAAAAATAGTGAGTAGAGAGAAGTAAAAAATGGCTCAAAGTATTAAATTGTAAATAATTTATTTATGGAGTTAAAAAATGCCAATCCCAATGGTTAAATCGTTGTGATAAACAATTTTTACCTATTATTTTTATTTTTATCCAAAAATATTAAAAATTGAATTAAATAATGAATTTCAAACTTTTTTGTAGAGTAAAGATCTTATAACTACCTGCAAACTACTCCAAACTAAAACTCCTCATAACTGTTGGCTCTACCATTAAAATAGAATGATTCAAAGCTTTCCATGTTTATACAGATCTAGAGAACCAATTTCAAATTTTAATTTAAAGAAAAAGTGATTTTTCAAGAAGTTGTTTTTGTTGCCCGGGCTGCCCGCTGAGCAATGAAATCAACATATCATACCATAACTTTTTAACCATGTAGACAAAATTTATGAAAATTGTTGGGCCTTTAAGCTACTCCTTGGGCACATGTTGTGTGAAAATTTCAGAGAAAAAAATTAAAAACTCCATCCGTAGTGAGCTGCCCAAAATTGCTATATTGCCAAAAAAACCCAATTTAGTGCTTTAGGGGTTAAATGATCGCTTTTAGAGCATACTCCCTTACATGATGTTTGATTTAATAAATTTAGTACTTTGTGGCAAAATTTTGTCATAATAACTTCTCATTCATTCAAAAAAACACATGAACCTTCATAAGATGATTATTTATTTCCTAACCAATTGAATGAAATTGAGGTTAATATATATTATACAAGGATATAAACTACACATGCAATTTTATATTAAGTAAAAAAATGATTCAAGTGTGAAAAGGTTAATCCAAATTATTATCTCAAAATGAAAATTGGCGATCTTTTAACCACAACATTATTAATCCCTAGACACTTGAGTCATTTCTTGGTTTGGAGTTTTGCTCAATTATAATGTCTCCCATAAACTTTTACATAGTACAGAAATTATCATAACTAATTGAAAAATTAGATTTTTTTCAACTAAATTTCAGACATTTTGTAGTACAAGTAACATGCTTATATAAAATAAGTTTTTGAAATTTTCTAAATAGTTTTAAGAATTAAAAAACTCTAAAAAGACTTATTAGTAAAAAATACTCTTAGCAATTTTTTTTGATCCACTCCAAAAATCTCCAAAAACTCCCCAGAAAATAATATATGTGAGTATTTTATACACTTCTGAAAATTTCCACAATTTTTGGGAGTTAATTACAAAGAAAGTAAGTACGTGGAGTCATATTTTAGTCACTAATCTTTCAGTCAATAAAAATTAAAAAATTGTGGGATTCTTGCCAACAAAAATCCAAAAAGAATTCTCATTCCATATCCAACAGAATCTTGAAAAAATTGTACTTGTATTAAGAGGGGTTTTCTTCACTAAGAAATTACCGTTACTCGACATTAAACAGATGATACGCAGCTGACGTACTGGAAGCCAGGCTTTGCAGACCAGTTGATTAACATGTTGCAAATGATGATCTGACAGAACTACGAACCATCTAATTATTACTAACAGTATGCAAAGAAGGGGAGCTGGGGGACGACATGAAATGCATTACAAGATATCCTTTGAGAACTGGGGACGAGGAAGTTATACCCAAAGCAAATGTTCATGAATCTCTGAGTGTCTGCTGAAAGTGGCGCACCCCCAGAAAGCATTCCCCTAACTTGTCCTCCAAGCGCAGATCGGATCTTTTTAAATACTAAAATGTTCCAAAACGTTGCCTCAAGACCCCATGCACCAAACCAGCTCCCTTCAAGAGCAGCAAGCCTTCGGTTGTAGGCCAATTCAAAAAGCTTCTTCGTTATTCCCCCTTTCGAGTTCACCTGCTTGTCGTGAGATCTCTAGTAAGCATAGCAAGAAAGAGTGCATTGCACTGCAACCAAAAATAACCCCAGAAGATCTCTAAACATGTAGTTCCTAACTAACAAATATAGCTGGGAATTCATACAATGCAGAGACTTCTAAAAATGCACTGGATTTGATTATTAGTCGAGAATTGTAACTCGAAATTCTCGGAAGGACAGATATGCTATAACAAATCAGCACCACTCGAAACACACCTTCTTTCTGACACCATCTCGAACGCGATCCAAAATTGCTGGAACTGCAGTCATGAGTGTCGGATGAAGTTCAGTCACATCTCCTTTGGTTCCATACTTGACCTTGCTTGAGGTGTCTGTCATAGTCAATGGAGAACCATATCCAATAGCTGCACCAGCTGCGGTAAGTGTTGACTGCACATCAGCCAAAGTCAAGTCCACATAGTAATTAGTCCCAATCTATTCAATTAAGAGCATTGCGGCACCACTCTCCAATATACTCTCCAAGGATCATGTTATAYATTGGCACATGAAACGTATAGGACAGAGTTCAATACCTCTGCAGTCAGCTCCAAAACATGAGCGAGTGGCAAGTAGGCAAGATACACATCGCTGCTCGTGAGTTTTGGTACTGAAGGTGTCAGGCCAGCGATGGTRGCCACAATGTTTTTATGCGACATCATCACACCCTGCATATAATCACACCATGGAAGGTCACAGCTGGTGAGCATTCCACCTATCAACAAATTGTGCTTTCCAAGATACTGGCACATCGAAAGCTAACCCCCAAATTGTACACCCTTTACCTTGGGCAGGCCAGTACTCCCACTGGTATACATAATAACAGCGATATCGTCGGGAAGAGGCATTTCAGGTGGAGCAGGGGCTTCCTTGCCAAGCTTTTCCACGTGTGAGAAGCGAGATACCGACTTCCCCTCCAGAGATGGCTCATCAATGGTAGTCTCGTCTTCCATGTAAATCACCCGCTCTACAGTGTTAAGCTGTTTACTAAGATCCATGATCTTTTTGAGCTGCTTGCTATCACAGACTACTGTGGTCACTTCTGTCTGCAATTACAGCAAAAAACAGAGACAACAAAAAGTGAAAAAAGTATCGTACAATGCGATCATTCTTCTTCAATCAGAAGCACCACATAACAAAACACCACATTCTAATGAATTGAACCAAATGAAATAAAGATTTATCACCTCGTTCAATGAATGGACGAGAGCCTCCTCCCCGAGAGAAGCATATATGGTCACAACTGTCAGGTTCCGTCGAAAACAAGCCTGCAACAAACAAGCACACAAACAGAAATTCATGATGGAAGCCAATTTACMGTAACCCACACCTAATTGCGACACCTCCTAAACACTAAACTCCAAAATCTTGCACGATGAGAACATATTGATTTCGAGAATGTACACCTCACCATCAGAACGCAATTCTTCATCCGCTCGGAACAAAGACTGCTCGCRACTGATTCATCCGCGTGCAATCAGATGAAAGGCATGTAAGATTCAGAAATCCTACCAGATCATACAGCACTAGTCAAGGATGGCAGCATTGCCAATGTGAGGCGATTGTAGTACCTGAAGGGCAAGGACCCACTCGGGCCGCGTTTCCGCGAAGATTGCCACGCGCTCCTTGCGTCCGTGCCCGAGCGCCACGAGTCCCGATGCGAAATCGCTGGCTCGCAGAAACGCCTGCGCATAAGTCGTCCACTCGTAATGGCCGAGCGTCACCTTCTCAAACTTGCGTCCATCKTCCGCCACCTCCGCCTCGCGCTTCAACAGCGCGCGCGCCCCGAGAAACCGATTCCCGGAATGACGCGCACACGCCTGCTCAAACAACTCGGCCAGCGTGTCCGCTCCCTCCCACGGCGTCTCTAACAACACCTCAAAYCGCGCATTCCGCTTCGTCAGCCCTTCCTCCCCGCCCGCCTTCGCCACCGTTATCGACTGCTGCTTCATCCGCTTCTTCTTYCGCCTCTCCCGAAGCAAATACGAAGTCACCACCACGGGTACCACCACTACCAAAAAAGCTCCCATCTCGCACGCACGCACGCACGCGCACACACACTCCCTCTCTCCCAATCCCTCTCCCTCTCTCTCTCTCCCTCTCCCCTTCAACCTCTCAATCCACCTTCAAACCTAACCTCCTCCTCGTCTCAACCCTGCCTCGTGTTCTCCGCCCCCCTCCCCCCCTCCCCCCTCCCCCGCCCTCCCTTCCCCCAATCCGGATCCAGCCTTCTCCCACGACTTTGCAAACTCCAAGAAACATAGGGTACTAAAACCATTCAAAGAACTGATCCCGTTTCCTACACTGACCACTCTTACCTTGCGGCAACTAATTTCTTCCAATATACTTAATAAATGGACTTCGATTAGCAAGCAAGTTGCATGTAAGCTTGACTTGTCTAAATCCCTACAGCCTCAAGTCCTTGAATAAAAATGAAGCTGTYTACTAGTTGTTAGTTATAACAGTTCACATGGAAATTTGATTTCAYCAGCTTTGGCTCTTGTACCCAAAGATCTCTCCACAATCTATACTGATCTCCCAAAAATCACAYTCCTACATGTATTTTAAAAGTGGCTCATCATTGAATTTTAGAAGCTTTCATTGTATGAAGCTGAGTTCAAAGTCACACGTACTGAATCAAAGCGTCCTGGTCGCATCAAAGCGGCATCGATCGCCTGTGGACGGTTGGTAGCTGCTAAAACAAGCACTCCCTGACACACAGCACATGAGCGATAAGATTGGTACCAAATAACATACGGAAGGTAAGTACACCGGTTGGCGACCATTACCCAAAAGCAACCCGTAGAGATTCTTGCCTAAGACATAGATATTGATTACATGCTCTGAAAATGAGTATCGGATCGATTTTAGGGACATTTATACTCAAAACTTTCAAAACTCTTAGTTTATTCACATATTGTCTACTACTCACCACCACCACCACAAAAAAAGCTCACGTCTATTTTTTGCTTTTCTTCTTTCAATTCCTTATGGACATAAGAAAGATGAATTTTTAGTCTAAGAGCAAGAGACATGCTCACGCTTATTCAGGTGTGGATATCTTACCGACTGCAGTAGGGAGTGTTTATTCTTATAATGAAATGCTGTGAGTTACCTGGGCAAGTTCAAGTCCATCCATCTCTGTGAGCAGAGTGGAGAGTAACTTTTCCCCTACTGAAGTATCACTCTCACCTCCAGAGCTTCCATTTTCGCCTACCCCCCTGTCATCATTACCATAATATTAGCAACTGCAAATGGGGGAAAAAATGAACTGAAACCACAAACGTAGAATTCGGTTTCAGAATAATAAAGAAAATACGCAATATACTGTCAATAACCATGACATTCTACTTGAAACAAACCAACAAACCAACAAACAAGTTAAGGCAACTGGTACTGTGTAGAACCTTCTTGAAGCWACCGCATCAGCTTCATCAAAGAATATAATACTAGGAGCTGCTAGTCGGGCTTGTCGAAAGGTGTCACGTAGCAATGATTCACCTTCACCGACGTACATAGAGTACAAATCTGCACCACTGAGGAAGCAMGTATTGTAAGATTCTAACACTAGAATAACAGCTACCCAATGCGGACTGCCATAGTGCCATGGGATTCATTACAGAAAACATTATCAACARGGCTCACATCCAGAAAASTCTGATCGTATATTATGACACAGASGGTCCTCACAGATTGTGGAAAAGTTCAAAACCAAAACAAATTAAACGAAACACAACTTGAAAAATTCACAATTAATTCACATGGGGTCCCAACAATCATGCAATGATGCTCTGGAACCATCTTTCAATTTTCCAGCAAGACCCAACAAAACGAAGGCAATCTGAAATTAAAAAAACAAACTCAAATGCATTATTGGACTCTCTAAAGTGAGCAAATGCTTCTTTAGACTCKCTAGGRTGTACGTTGCATTCACTACTCTCAGTCAAATGAGGTACACAATTCGTAAATGAACAAGAAAGAACTGTTCAGAGTTGTAAGAGGTTACTAGAAAGTTCTAACCTGAGAGAAAAAAAAGTCGCTTGAGAAGAATGAGCAGCAGCTTTGGCAAGGGTAGTTTTGGAGCAACCAGGTGGACCATGAAGAAGAACGCCTCGTGCAGGCCTGATTCCAAGCCTTGCAAGCGCATCAGCATGCTTGATTGGCCACTCCACAGCCTGCTGTAATCTTTTCTGTACATRTSGTCAAACGAATYATACGCTGCAAGGTACTAAAAGCTGATTCCGTAAGATGATGCACGCATGTYAACACAAAGSGCARAAAAAAKAATRRTTTCAAAATTGTTGGAGTTCTAGCAGGCCATACTTGCCAATGCAAAGRCCACCAACATAAATYYACTRAAAARGCTACAAAAGAAGTACAACAATCTTAATCCCTACATGCCCAGAASACCCTGTGGGGRCTTCTCAAGTCTCAAAAATCAAGTTTAGTGCCACATAATGACAACTTCAGTCAATTGATAGAGACGGGAACTCTATCAATTATTTTCTGTTCATCAACTCAAGTTGTCAATCACATATGACTGTTTGAAAAATGCAGCTTTCAAAAAGTCAACAAAATTTGACCATCCATAAATCCATGAGATTTTGTTGACTTACAATGGTCATTCATTCTAAGCGTGTCAAATATACGCTCTATGTAAGTGAATCAAACAATCTAACCTCTAATCACATCTAGTCATTCGAAAGCAAGAAAAATTAAAGCTAAGTTTGAACTTTCATTTTATAAATCCCAAAACTAGATTTCGTAAAGATATGAGAAACAAGACGTGAAAGTGATCCTAAAAGATGAGAACGAAACTACAGTCGAGGAAGGACTCAACAGCCGGTCGAAACTCTCGCGCCTSAGAGRAGTAGAAATGCACCTTAACTTCATGGAGTCCACCAATGTCATTCCAGGATACTTCAGGAACCTCTGCAGCAGAACCTCGCACAATGCTAGCCCCCACTTTCTTGTGTGCCTCTTCGAAGTCCTTCATTTCTACTGGCCTCACTCCCTCATTATGAGAGAGCGCCGACAGGGCGGCTTCACGACACAAGGCTTGAAGATCGGCACCAACATAGCCATTGCACATTTTGGCCACAGCAGCAAGATCCACAGTTTTGTCGAGAGCGAACTTCCGGGAGTGGAGCTAGAACACATTTACAAGATAGTCATAGCTCAAGTCTGAATCAGAACGTATAAATACAGATCACAAAAACTCCCTTCCTTCTCTTCTCCACGATTCATTTACTAGATTAATACGCATTAGTATTCATATGGTCCTTATGTTGAGCCAATGTTTACGTTCATGTTAGTATACTGCAAGCGGTGTAACTCAATGTAAGTGAGAAATTAGAGTCACGCATTAAATTGATATAGCACAATTACAACTATTGAGTTACTATTTAGAAGATTGGAGGTCACCATTAACTGTATGGCATAAATTAAACAATATTTTAATATTGCTCAAAACGCCTTATTAGATCAAAATTAACATAAACATATCATTAGTAATTTTGTSAATCWTATGGSGGATAMCTTTTAATTTGAGAATCGTACACGCGGGAAAACATTGTTCGACCAACTTACAAGAAGAATGTCATGSCGATCTTGAGCATTTGGAGGWGGAACTGCTATTTCACGATCAAAACGGCCAGGCCTCCTCAAAGCAGGGTCTATTGAGTTAACTCTGTATCACCAAATTTCAAGAACAAACTTTCCTTAACAAACCCCAAGGTACTGCAAAAGCCTTGACCGTTCTATCTAGTTCTTTACAAGCAGCGCTCACWGATGTAACATGACGATCTTCGCGGAGTAAGAAGCATTAAYKGTCSACCCYAATTAGTTATAATTTCCCAAAACAAGATAAGCACAAGGTGAATATTGCAACCTAAAACAGTAGAAAGCGAGATCAGGTACATGTGCGGATAACCACCAAGTTTCAACCGTTCCCCAATCAAGCAAAGGATATACAATTACTCTCAATTACTCCATCTAGTACCCATKCTTACCGATTGGTTGCAGCAACGACAACTACTCTAGAGGTACTACTCGAAGCGACTAYTGAGTTTCCAATACCGTCCATCAAAGTCAAAAGCTGAGCCACCAATCGTGTTTCTTGTTGCCGCCTGCGAAAGGCACCCAATGCATCACTTGACTTGTTTAGTATCCAGTGAATATCATGATATACGGAACACAGCTAGTTTGTACAATAGAGGATCCGGAGGAGGCAATTCAAACAAAAAATAGGGATTCCACCCTTCTAGACCAGATGATTAGAAAACCCTATCCCACCTTCAGCTCCAGTGCACGCCATCCCACTTCAGGTCTAATCGATGAAGAAAAAGGGTTCCCCAGGGTTGTTCTCAGTGACCTTGTTTTTAAAAGTACATTAGGGTAATCAAGAAGGTACAGAGCTCCAAAAGGATGGGATACATCTGCAATTCTACATCGTTGAGAAAGACATCGTCTACCTGGAGTCCCGAGGAGGACACATCGTGTCAATTTCATCAATGAAAATTATAGCTGGTCTTCCGGTGGCTGCTTCGGAAGCCGCTGCATGGAAAGCTTCCCGCAAAACCTTCTCGCTCTCTCCAGCATATGCTTTATGAACAGAAGCTCCACTGCACCCATTTTCAAATGCACACAGAACCCTGAGAACCAAAACACAGTACTGATACATAATACTGACACATGTCCACATATTGTCCCTACTGTTAATTAGGACATCTAGAGAGGAGGATTAGAGAAGAACCTCAGAGATGTAAAATGAGCATTGCATTCTCGCGCTGCGGCATGCACCACGCTTGTCTGCAGCTCAAAACGTGGCCTAATGAGACGAAGACTCACAAAAAAAGTACATCAAGAGAAACAAATGGACATCAGCAGTCAAAGGATCGAACTTCTGTAACTAAAACAGGAATGAGCGGAGAAGAAAAATACACACCTTACCCGTACCAGGTGGTCCATACAATAAAAGTCCTTTGGGCCACTGGAACAATCAAAGCAAGACACCGCACATTAGCCACTACACAAAACACTCCCATCCATTTCAGAGTATCAAAAGCACGGGGCATAGATAAATTCCTAGAGAAATCTAAACCCCTTGCCCCTAAATCCTAAAACCCTAAACCCCAAATAGCAAAAGGAGTTACCCGTAAACCCAGAGACGCAGCCTCTGTCGCATACATCACAGGCCAGAGGAGAAGCTCTCGCAACGCCTGCATGGGTGCAGCCATGCCAGCCACCGCGTTCTCCGCATTACTTCCCCAAGAACGCACATCCTCCTCTTCAGTTTTTCTACTCGGGGGCTGCTTCTTGGCCTGTTGAAGCAGATGGGGAATAACCGCCGCGTCACCCGGATTGTCCAGTCCCTCCCTTGTCGCCAAATCGACATCTATGAGGGAACTACCCATTTCCGATGAACGATTAGCTTCACCAGTTTGCTCGTGAATCGTCCTGCTATCAGGCAGAGTAGCGTCACAATTAATATGCGGCACGTCCACACGAGAGTAGGATTCTTCTTTCAGCGAATACTGAAAACATTTTTTGAGTCCAACTATTGCAAGAAATTTTGGCAAGCCAATGGATTTGTCCCAAATGTGAGTCGAGGCGTGGACAAGCATCTTCATCTTCGTAGAGGTTTTCACTAGATTATTGTTGGTTATTTGGCTAAGGCCACTTAATTCACCCATGTGAAACGACTTTGATACCAATGAAGGGAACAAGTAAAGGAGTGGTTGTAAACCTGCTTGCTACACCTTGTATAATCATCTCATGGGTTTTTGTTTTCTTATTTGCTACATGTGTTCTCAATATTAGTGATTATGATGATAGGATGTTTTTTGCACTTTGATCATAATTTGCACATTTCTCTTGTGATTGTCACATGCATCACAAGTCATGTAGCATTTTTTCTGTGACCGAGGTATTTACCTTTGGTCATGAACTATTAAGTTTCCAATTACGAAGTTTAGTCATTGTTAACTATTCATTTGGCATGCTATCTCTCATGTTAGCACAATGTGATTTTGGCATGATGTGTTGATGCACAASAAAAACTCACTTATATTCCAAAACTCATCCAATTTTCTAGAACCACCTACACAAAAAATGAGAAAAACACAAAATATCTAAATAAAAGTTATTTTGTAGATGGTACAATTAATTCCTTAGCACTCCAATGTCCCAATTTTAGACAATGAACAAAGAGGCTCCAAAGGCTATTCCAACCAAAAAACTTCTCATTCATCCCAACCAATGCTTGATTTTTTTTTTTAAATTTCTAAGTGATTAATTTGATGCAATTGAAGTATATAGTATATAAATTCCTAAACGTGGAAGTAAAAATATGCAAAAAAATAAAGAAGGATTCAAGCCCTTAAGGATTAACTACTAAATTAAACAATGTCTCTTGAGACTGTACTCAAATGCAATATATATATATATATATATATATATATATATATATATATATATATATATATATATATAGCTTTGTATACTCTATTCTTTCACTNTTGCTTTGTATACTCTATTCTTTCACTAAATATGATTGGGAATTCTCTCATTTTTATTGAAGTGACGAAATCAAATATCTTCAACAATCCACATGTTCTAAATTTTCCAAATGTTTTGATGAAATTTTAAATTATTATTAAAATCTGAAGAATTTGTGAAAGAAATTCATATCAAATATACAAATTATTTAAAAATATCTGAAAATTTCAACATGGCTACATGTATAGTTAAGAACATCATGGTACAAAATAAAATTCCATGACGTCCTATGATTGAAAAATCAATAGACCTACTATGGTTATAAGCCTGTATTTCAAATTACAATAAAATATTCAATTTTAGGTATTTTACATCATGTCAAGTTAGAGTAGAAACTAGCTCCAAGTATGCTTTATACTATTAGTTGGGCTCAAATTAATCACAAAAGATAATTTTAATGTCTAAAGTTCATATCAAGAGCAAAGATGTGCAAATTGTCAAAATACACTAAAAGTGTATCTTTTGTCATTCATGTATTTTAGCATCTACTTAAAAATGTAGAGTGGTCAATAATACAAGTAGAACCTCTTTTAGTAGATGGTGCACTAAAAGCACCCCCACTCGTCTTGTATTTGGGATGATTTGCTGCCACCATCTTGCAATATTGTCCCATTGGACTTACAAACTAGATGAACTTGTTGAAAGTTGGCCCAAAAACCTCCACTAGCTTGCAAA
The DNA here is from genome assembly GCA_006891605.1 of Pleurozium schreberi. Classification (NCBI taxonomy): domain Eukaryota; kingdom Viridiplantae; phylum Streptophyta; class Bryopsida; order Hypnales; family Hylocomiaceae; genus Pleurozium; species Pleurozium schreberi. The sequence continues at coordinate 2,788 of VACF01001108.1, read as the reverse complement.
ACTAGGGGGTGCAAGCCAAGCTCCACTCGCTTGCAAATGAGTTTTCACAAGGTATGGGGAGACTAGACTAAATTAAGTTATCATGAGGTATAAAGTGACCACGTCAAGAGGAGCTGTGAGGAGCTTCTTGAATGGTGACTAGCCAATTACATTATTGAAAGCAAATGTTTGACCAACTAAATTTGACAAATGTTTGACTAGTCAAATTAAGGTGATAAGTATTGTAGTGGCTTGTTAGCAAGGTACAAAGAGGAGAACAGTCAAGTTTGGCTTACAAAATGGATGGCCTTCCATTTTGCAAGTCAAATCACCACCCTATTTTGCTAGACGGGTGGTGATGTCTAAGAGAGATTTATGCATTTAGAGAGGCCATAGAACCACATATCTTTTCATCTTGAACCATACACATGTGCCACCTACTATCTACAAACTATCGTATTGCATATTTAGCACTAAAGGAGGGTGAAATAAGAGAGGTTCTACCTATATCTCTATGAAGGAATTCCTATCACCCTCCATCACAAACACAAATCAAAGAACTCTAAAAATGAATGGATGAAAAATCTCAATCCTTCATCCATATTTTGGCATCTCAAATCATGCGAGGGCCACTTTCTAAATTCGTTTAGGGGTTAATGAAGAGCTTTCTTGCTTTTGACAAATTGAGGATAAAGGACAAAGTTTTTGAGACTCATGAATTCAGAGTTCTCAATCCAGACAAGGGCCCCCTGGAAAAAGAACTCCCTGACCTTTTGAGACCAACTAGTGTCCACTATTCTAGCAATCTAAGTTCAGCCTTTTACTCTGCCAAAATTAATGCCGGCAAACTACGATAATCGACACCTACGATCCCTACGAAGTAACAGCTCAATTACAATCATCTGAACTTAAGTGATGTCAATTAAAGCTGGGCAAGATACATTACAAGACATCATGAAAACAGGAGGTTTGACACGAATCACCAACACAAGGTCCAAGTACTTACCCACGAGAGTTTAAGAAATCAAGTAAATGATTTACACAGTGAACTACAAGGCCTTTGGAACTACAATACACACTACTCTACCAATGAGACCGGGCCTCAATTGATTAATAATGCCCTCCCATCATCTCTGCCGCCTTCCGCTGATATACATCTTGAACRATGTGAACCATCTCTTCTAGATGTCTGACAAGGTAAGAACCTGCTATTTGCTGAACAGGGCGCTGAGTAGGGTAAGCCGACTCATCTAGAACTACGCCCAGATTATCTGGTCTTTGGAGGAGCAAANCATTTTTATTGAAGTGACGAAATCAAATATCTTCAACAATCCACATGCAGTTCTAAATTTTCCAAATGTTTTGATGAAATTTGAAATTATCATTAATATGTAAAAAATTTGTGAATAAATTCATATCAAAGATACAAAATATTTAAAAATGTCCGAAAATTTCATCATTGCTACGTGTATAGTTCAGAACATCATGGTATAAAGTAGAATTCCATGACATCCTGTAGTTGGAAAAGAAATAGACGTACTATGATTACAGATCCAAATTTCAAATTACAATAAAAATACTCAATATTAAGTATTTTACATCATGTCAAGTTAGAATAGAAACTAGACCCAAGTATACTTCATTCTATTAGTTGGGCTCAAATTCAAGAAAGATAGTTCTAATGTCTAAAGTTCATATCAAGAGCAAGGATGTGCAAGTTGTCAAAATACACTAATAGTGTTTATTTTGTCATTCATGTATTTTAGCATCTACTTAAATATGTAAAGGGGTCAATAATACAAGTAGAACCTCTCTTAGAGCATGGTGCACTAAGACCATCCCCACTCATCTTGCATTTGGGATGATTTGTTGCCACGGTCTTGCAAAATTGCCCTACTGGACTTGCAAATCAAGTGGTGATGCTCTAAGCTCTAAGATAGGTTTATGCATTTAGAGAGGCCATAGGACCATGTAAATCATGCGCATGGTCCACCTACTATCTACAAACTATCTTATTGCATATTACACAATAAAGGAGGGTGCACTAAAAGAAGTTCTACGTGTATCTCTATGAAGGAATTCCTAATTTCCTATCACCATCCACTACAAACACATTTGAAGAACTCTAAAAAAGAATGGATGAAAAATCTCAGTCCTTCAACCATATTTTGGCATCTAAAATTACATCTGGCTCCAAATTCGTTTAGGGGTTAATGAATAGCTTTCTTGCTTTTGACAAATTGAAGAAAAAGAACAAAGTTTTTGAGACTCATGAATTCAGAGTTCTCAATCCAGACAAGGGCCACCTGGAAAAAGAACTCCGTAACCTTTTGAGACCGACTAATGTCCACTATTCTAGCAATCTAAGTTCAGCCTTTAACTCTGCCAAAATTAATGCCGGAAAACCTCAATTACAATCATCTGAACTTAAGTAATGTCAATTAAAGCTGGGCAAGATACATTACAAGACATCATGAAAACAGGAGGTTTGACATGAATCACCGACACAAGGTCCAAGTACTTACCACGAGAGTTTAAGAAATCAAGTAAATGATTTACACAGTGAACTACAAGGCCTTTGGAACTACAATACACACTACTCTACCGATGAGACCGGGCCTCAATTGATTAATAATGCCCTCCCATCATCTCAGCCGCCTTCCGCTGATATACATCTTGAACAATGTGAACCATCTCTTCTAGATGTCTGACAGGGTAAGAACCTGCTATTTGCTGAACAGGGCGCTGAGTAGGGTAAGCCGACTCATCTAGAACTACGCCCAGATTATCTGGTCTTTGGAGGAGCAAA
>VACF01001107.1:0-48218 GCA_006891605.1 Pleurozium schreberi | reverse complement strand
GAAGCAGGACCACCCGGAGAGGAAGGGGAGGCTCCACCCCGGTTGGAAGACATTCTTCTGATGTCCCGGGTGGCCATGGACATGGTAGGTGAGAAGTTTCAACCTCAATTTGCTGCGGTGAGGGAGGTAGGACATCTTCTCCAGAGCCAGGATGTGCGGGAGTACCCGGAGCGGATCCGGAAGCTCCAAAAGAGGCTTGACCGGTGTCAGCAGGAGGTGAACGAGGCGGCTCTCCTCGTGCTGGACCAGAAGAGACAGGTTGACCGGAAGGAGGGGTATATCCGGGAGATGGAGGCCCATCTCCAGAAAGCAAATCAACACCTTCAACGGCGAGGGAAGGACATCCGAGATTTGGAGGAGACGAGCCGGCAAAGCATCTCGAAGGTAATTCGGCTGTTTCAACCGGACGGTGCTGTGCAGATGAAGGCCCGGTTGTACGACGAGAAGATCACACAACCAGGACAGGAGGGAGCAGCCCGGATGAAGAACGTGGTCCGAGACTACTCCGACAAGGTGGAGACAGCATTCGTGGAGTTCCGGTTGTTGGCAGATCAGATGATGGGGGTAAGTCCACCCACGTCTGAACCGGAAGAGAAGGAGGCTACCATCCGGAAGGAGAAGGAAGGAACCGGAGAGGAGCAGCAGGGTGCAGCCGGGGTGTTTGCAGGGACACCACCAACCGGAGGACTAAACCGGGCAGAGAGGGCAGGAAGTCCGGCACCAGGTCCGAATCTAGTGTTTGGGTTGGATGTGCAGCCGTTAGACACGGTAAAGCCAGGAGGAGTCAGTCCATCGGATTTCCTGAATCCGGAGAAGGACTTGGGAGCAACAGGTGCTCAACCGGGTCGAGAGGAAGAGAGACATGAGGGTGGGCCCGAGGGTCACCCGGACTGTCAACCGGGAGGTACGCAAGGAGGCGAACCAACCGAAGAGCGACACGTGGCGCAAGGAGAGCGGGTGGAGGCGCCTGCTTTGTCAGGGCCCGAAATGGAGGGCCCGGAAGTTCAGGAGGGGCAGTCCACGAGGGATGAACAGCTGCCCGGGACCACCGGGGGTCCGGAATCAGTGGCCCGGATTTAGTGGATCTGGCCGCCTTTTGGTAGGATCTTTTTGAAGTAGGTAGATCAGAAGCCTTTGTGTAAATGCTTTCTAGGAATTGTAATTAGTGTTGGCGGCGGCGTAGGATGGGGTTTGAGCCGTCGGGGAAGCTCCCCGGATTTCCGGCTTCCGGGATTTTCGGATCTGMGGTTGACCCGGATCTGGSYKTTYGGGGCTGGCTTCTTATCCAAGGATGCTCGTCATTCTTGGGTGTCTTTTTGTGTATCACTATTCCGTGCGGATGAGTAAAGACACTCGTTCTTCTCACAAACTTTGTGTGTGTGTGTGTTTGCACGTGTGTTTTTGCTTGTGTTTGAAGTCTGGAGTAGTGTCGCAACTAGTCCACTCGGTGACCGGATGGATCGGCCGGGTTCTGGTTTAATAGTCAGCTAAGGGACCGGGTAGAAGATTTGGAGAACTAGGACTGTTTGTACGTGATGGATTCTGTGTCCGGTTGCAGGRGATAAYYCGGKTGMRCGGCTGAGTGAKCMGGAGGGGGTACTCCGGTTCGCTCAGAACTCCTGGACGGGTAGTCCGGTAGAGGTGCCAGTCTCCGGATTGATCTTGTAAATTCAGGGTACGGGAAAGCCAGAAGGAAACGAGTCTTAGGGAACTCCATCTCTTCCGGACACGCCGGGTGCTGTCTATCCCGGTTATCGAGTCGTTGTAGTATATTGAAGAAGCTGGTTGCAGGGGATAATCCGGGTGAACGGCTGAGTGAGCAGGAGGGGGTACTCCGGTTCGCTCAGAACTCCTGGACGGGTAGTCCGGTAGAGGTGCCAGCCTCCGGATTGATCCTGTAATCGCAATCATTTGAAGCTAAGGGGAAAACCGGGTTRCGCTTGAGTGACCGGCTGTGGGTTTGGGAGGAACCCATAGTTGCAAGAGCAATCCGGAAAGTACCCGGGTTAGTTAGTGGAGTTAGGCTGATTAGGAAGTGGTGAACCCCCGGTCACGTAAATCAGTAGGGGAGGGTGTGACTATAAATCCAGCATCCTTAAAAGTGCAAATGGAGAACCCTCCGAGGGAAAACAGAGGTTAAACTAAACCGGGTTAAGTTGTTAGGGTAGATCGGGCAGAGTAGGGTCGGATGGAAGTCTGACCTGGACATACCCCGGATCTAGTTGTAACCGGGTCAGTCAGTAGAGAGGATCCGGTTGTCCTAGGAAACAAGGAAGTTATTTGGTGGCCGGAAGCGACCAACCACCAATCCGGGCCAGTCTCCGGAAGCTTTTCACTTCGCTGAATCTTCGTGGGAACGATAACCCGGAAATCACCTTTACGAGCATTCTTAATACGAAAAAGTGCGCTCTAAGGGAGTATCCGGTATCACGTGCTACGACATGAGTTGACGTGGCACTTGCGGATTGGCCTTTGTATGGATGAGATATGAGTGGATGAAGTTTGGATTTTCAAACTTCATCCGTCAATTGGCGCTATTTTTAGTGTCGGATGGGAAAGCGGATGACATGGTTGGAAAGCGTTTTGAAGCATCTTCAAGGTGGTCTATTTACCTTGGGATTAAAATGGTTATTTACTATGGTCAAATCACGAGGGGTAACGTAATCGCTTTAGCATGCAGAAGGGCGTTTGCATTTCGAGAGGACCTCGTCATAGGCCTTCTTCATGGGATTATAAGTTGACGTGGCACTTGCGGATTGGACTTTGTATGGATGAGATATGCGTGGATGAAGTTTGGATTTTCAAACTTCATCCGTAGATTGCCGCTACTCTAAGCATGGCATGAAAAAGTGAAAGACGTTTTTGAAAAGGGCTTTGAAGCATCTATAAAGTGATGCTCATACCCTAAGGTCAAATTGGATATTTATTGGGGTCAAATCACGTGGGATTGCATATTCGGTTTTGCATACGGAAGGGCGTTTGAGTTTCGAGTGGACATCGTTATAGGTCTTCTTCATAGGATGATAAGTTGACGTGGCACTTGCGGATTGGACTTTGTATGGATGAGATATGAGTGGATGAAGTTTTGAATATCCAACTTCATCCGTTAATTGCTGCTACTCCGAATATCGGATGATGAAACAAAATACCTTGTTGGGTTTAGGGTTCAAGGTTCAAGGCACGTACGAGGGGGTGCAATTACCTTAACCCAAAAATGAAAAACAACGTGCTTTAAACATTTAATCACGATTTTGCTGTACTTAATTTGGGGAACCCAATTCGTAAAATTCATGCCATGGGTGTCTATGTGTATGGAAAAAATTAAATGCACAAGTTGTAATTATTTTAAATAAAGTAAATCCATCAAATTATTCATATCATGCAAGCGTTTGTACAATTTATAACGTTAAATGAATATTAAAATACAACGTTTGCTGTACTTTAAAGAACCCAATTCATAGATGTCATAGAATTGGCATCCAAATGCATGGAAACAATGAACCAACAAGTTGTACATATTTTAAATACGTAAATGGCATCAATGTATTAAAGTCATGCAAGTGTTTGTACTATTTATAACGTTACATGAATATTAAAATACAGCGTCACTTTGTTGTACTTTAAAGAACCCAATTCATAGGTGTCATAGAATTGGTATTCAAATGCATGGAAAAAATGAATCAACAGGTTGTAAATATTTTAAATGCGTCGAATGCATCCATATATTAAAGTCATGCAAGTGTTTGTACAATTTATATCGTTAAATGAATATTAAAATACAACATTTCCTAGATTTTGAAGAACCGAATTCCTAAAGGTCATAGAATTGGTATGCAAATGCATGAAAAAAGTGAACCAACAAGTTGTACATATTTTAAACACATCGAATGCATCAATGTATTAAGGCCATGCAAGTGTTTGTACAATTTACAACGTTAAATGAACATTAAAATACAGCGTTTGCTGTACTTTAAAGAACCCAATTCATAGATGTCATAGAATTGATATTCAAATGCATGGAAAGAATGAATCAACAAGTTGTAAATATTTTAAATACGTCGAATGCATCAATGTATTAAAGTCATGCAAGTGTTTGTACAATTTATATTGTTAAATGAATATTAAAATACAACGTTGAGGGTTACGTTCAACGGTATCCTATAGAAACTTTGTTTTTTGAGTGTGGTTTTTATGGCACCTATCCCCCCATTTTCAAGGATTGCGATTCCAACGACGCGATTATTTTTCTATACAAGTTCACCGTCTGTGAGATATGGAAACTTTGACTGTTCAACTGTTGTGTTGACTTTTTGGGTGTTGGTTTGTGTTTGTGTTTTGATTTTGGGTGCCCCCCATTCTCGACGGTTGCGAACGCAATGGTGCGTTCGGAATCGTCATTGGGCGCGTGGATTGCGGGATGTGAAAATCGTAGGCTTTCGGCCTTGGATGGAGTCAACAAAAATAGATCATGTGAGTTGTGTGTGAGATGTAGCTGACAGTGTAGAGGATAGAAAGGGCTTTCCGGAATGGTGTAGAGCTCCTAAATTGAGCACCGCACGCATGAGTTATGAGTGGATGAAGTTTAGGGGTTAGGATGGGATGAAATTCGAGCGTAATAAACTTCATCCATCGATCACGCATTCATAAAGTGTCCAATAAAGGGTTGCTAGACGGTCCTAGACTCGCCTTTGCATGCTCTACACCGGTTCCCGGTTTTAGGGTTTAGGGTTGCTATATGTAGGGTTTATGGGTGAGGGTTTTTAGGGTTTAGGGTTGCTATATGTAGGGTTCATGGGTGAGGGTTTTTAGGGTTGAGGGTTGAGGGKYTTAGKGTTTTGKKTTWCAWKWGKGTCCTWKRGGKTTKAGGGTTGAGGGTTTTAGGGTTTTGGGTTACAAGAGTGTCCTAGGGGTTTTAGGGTTGAGGGTTTTAGGGTTTTGGGTTACAAGAGTGTCCTAGGGGTTTTAGGGTTGAGGGTTTTAGGGTTTAGGGTTGCTATATGTAGGGTTTATGGGTGAGGGTTTTTAGGGTTTAGGGTTGCTATATGTAGGGTTCATGGGTGAGGGTTTTTAGGGTTTAGGGTTGCTATATGTAGGGTTCATGGGTGAGAGTTTTTAGGGTTGAGGGTTGAGGGTTTTAGGGTTTTGGGTTACAAGAGTGTCCTAGGGGTTTTAGGGTTGAGGGTTTTAGGGTTTTGGGTTACAAGAGTGTCCTAGGGGTTTTAGGGTTGAGGGTTTTAGGGTTTTGGGTTACAAGAGTGTCCTAGGGGTTTTAGGGTTTAGGGTTTAGGGTTACATGGGTGTTCTTGAGCCTTTCGACTTTCGAATTTTGAGATTTTTATTTGACCTACCCCCCCATTTTTGGGGTGTGCGAACATCGTGGTGTTGTCGAAATGCTCTACAAATTCTTAGATTGTGAGATATAAAGTGTTTAGGGTAGGAGTTTAAGGTGGAGGGTTGAGGATGAGATTTTGGGGTTTATATTTTGTGCTTTTTTGTTGGTGCTCACGGTGTAGAAGATTGAAAGAACTTTTTGGAATGGTCTTGAAATTCCAAATCGGGCATTGTATGAGTGAGTTATGCATGGATGAAGTTTGAGGTCTTGGATTAGATGAAGTGTTGGATGTAGGAGTTCATCCGTTGAGAATTGATCCATAGAATGTCTTATGAAAGATTCTTTTAGGGTTTTGGATTCCTTTTTTGATGCTCTAGAGCGTGGTATTGGATGTTAGTATTTATAGAATGGACTTTGACTTTGACTTTGGGATGGATGAATTTTGGGTCCTAAACTTCATCCGTGAGTAACTTGTGATTGAAATATCCAAACGGGATGAATTTTATATTTTTGGAAATGGCATGGCATGATTAACAGCGTGGTAAAGTTGTAAGTGTGACAAAGATTTATTTGCAATAAGTGATATGTTGCAGTCCAGGGAAGAATTTTAGAGTGCTGTTTTTGATATAAAGGTGACCAAAAACTTCAAAATAACATAAGTTTTGCATACTTTGTCCGTTTCACATGTGCCTTAGCATTTCGGAACCCTTAGGAGTAGCACTACAATATGGAATAGTTTATTCACTTAGGGTAAAAGTATACATTTTATCACCTAACCCTAGAGTCTAGGGATTTTCCTATGGGGGATTTTCCTGTACATATAAACGCCAATCAGTGTGTCTAAACTTATTAATAAACCAACGAGCTGCTCCAACACGATCTTGATAAACATCTTTTTTTTTCCAATACCCACCACCTCTTGTCTTCTTGAGCATTAATCCTGGAACAATATTAGGGTCCTTTACCCTTTTGTGATGAAACCAACGTGCATTGTTGATAAAGTCCAAAATCAAGGGACGGTCTTCCGGAGGATCTTGCTCCCAGCCATCGTACTGGAAATCACTTGTTTCTCTTAATGCTTGTTGTCGTGCTTCAGCAACTGCCCAAGTTCGTGCCTCTACAAGTTGACGCTGCATGTTCTTCCCGCTCCACCCGATTGCTTGCCGAGCAAAAATCAATCTACTTCGAAGTCGAATAGAGGGTGCTGCTGCATCTGTACCAAACATCTCTTCCACCAATAGTGCAAATTGTGTATGACAATGATTGAGAAAGATGGTCGAAGTTGCTCTCCTAATGTCAAAACTGCCTCCTAATGCATTGTAGATGCCATGAAGATGCAGAATATCAAGATCGCTGCAGAGTTTGCGCCCTTCCACAACTTTCTCCGTGTGAACTGTGACCTCCATCCTGGTCCCCAACACTTGATTCATGCGAATAGCTGGTGGCATGGCGTTCCAAATCTGCAACAACTTTCTTATTTGTTCCATCCTCGTACGTATCGTTCGTGTTGTTGTGGGCATATCATCAAGACTTTGCTTTTGTATGATAGACAATATTTCATGACATAATTCTTGGTAGACTTTGATCTTTACTACACGATTGTCTATGGTTGGATTGAAAGACACAGAGCCATATTCAGGTACATTACACATTTCATATACTTGACCCTCTGTATATCTATGAGCAAGAAGTTGGTCCTTACTAAATTTAAACAAAGTTACACGTTCTGTATTCACAGCAAACCCATAATCAAATATATTTTTGCCTAAAAGAATTACAGAACCCGTTTCTGTATGATAGCGTTGGATAAAATGATCTATTTTGGGTTTAGGGTTTAGGGTTTAGGGTTTATAGGGGAATGAAAAGGCTTGCTGTTCACCACCTGGGCCCACCACCATAGGGAATATGGTGAATACATGGGCCAACCGGATGCGAAGCATCCGGGTGCTACGAAAGTGCACACGAATCACACTCAGCCAACATGTTTGCTTTTTACAGCGTCACATGCTGGCGGGAGGATTTGAACCCTAGACCTCGTGGGTCCAAGGCCAAGGTGCTAAACCACAAAACTACTTTCATGGTAGTTGTTGAGGTAAGTAGATTTTCATCTACTAATCCCTTCCCCAACAAGTGGTCCCGGTCACCCGGGGTAGCGTGGAGCGGTGGGAAGCACGTTGCGCCATACCTACCTCATTTTCAGAGGGTTTAGGGTTTACAGTTTTTAGGGTTTATAGGGGAATGAAAAGGCTTGCTGTTCACCACCTGGGCCCACCACCATAGGGAATATGGTGAATACATGGGCCAACCGGATGCGAAGCATCCGGGTGCTACGAAAGTGCACACGAATCACACTCAGCCAACATGTTTGCTTTTTACAGCGTCACATGCTGGCGGGAGGATTTGAACCCTAGACCTCGTGGGTCCAAGGCCAAGGTGCTAAACCACAAAACTAGTTTTGCATTGCACGACTGGACTTTTTGACCCAGAATATTTGACCTTACTGATTCGTGTAGTCATGTTGCATGAAATTCGACTATGGAGGCTCAATTGAGCATATACAAGACTATTTGACCCATACATGACAATCACATAAGGAACGAATTATGTGTATTGTTTTCAAAATATTACATTGGCATTCTGATTAAGTGATAGTGCATACATTATATATGACAATTTAACCAAACGTGACTTATCGATCAAAATATTTGACCTCCTTATAGAGCACTATATAGGACTGTGACTGCATTCATTGTGTCAAACATTCATTTGGTAAAGGACTATTAACCAAATTATATACCTGAGATATAAGAGTGTTTCGTTATCCTTTTAAACCTAAAATTCTATTTTGAAAGTGACTTTAGTGACAACACGATAGACTAATTAAACCTTTCCCCTTTTAAAAGAATCCCTATACTATTGTTTTTGGGTTTTGAGTTAGCAAAACTAAGTTAACAATAGGCATGCTAGAAGGTCATTATATTTCAATAAATATGAATGCAACCAAGACCTTCTCTTTCGTAATAAATGAAAAATGTCTTATGTTCATTAACCCTCAAAGGACCAACCAAGCCCCATGGGCTTAGTTTTTAGAGAAGAATGGGGAAAACTTTAGGTTCTGTGGACCAAAAAAAGAAAGATTGGTGCTTTAGATAGTTGCTATAGAAGCGAGGCTAGATACCCAAGTTGCGCATAAATTAGATCTTTGTGGAATAGATAGGGATTGTTTGAGTGGATTGGGGGAAGGAAGGATGTTCGGTCAACAACTATGAGCAGCCAGCTCAGACGTGTAGTCAGTTCGGGTATGCAGTAATATCGGGCATGCAGTAATACCAGGCCTGCAATGGGGAACAACATGAAATGAGAAGGGCCAACTCCCACTACGCTTCCCTAAGCGCCACGTGTCTGAAGGCGAAAGGATGGCCCTTTGTCAGGCCCTTGTTTGCCCTTGTCAGACCCTTGCTACACCCGGTTTGATCTGAATTGGCCCTTGCCTACAACCGTCAACTATGTGTTAGTTGTCTGAATTTTGTTTTGTTTAGGGTAGCTCTCCCTCTAGTGCCTCTCCTTTTAGAAATTTGATATATATATATATATATATATATATATATATATATATATATATATGGATTGTGGCAAGCTACGGTGTACCAAATCTCATGACAAAGGTTTGGTGTACATTGTGCATTTTGTCTGAAAGCTAACTTTCAAACCAATCTAGAAAATATTTAGCAATGATACAATAAAAAATAAAGTGATCCAAATTCTAGATTTATTTACATATTAACTACATAATAAAATCTTAGTTTGTCAAAATGATTTTATCTTGAAGATTTTGAGTATCAAAACTCCCATTCTAATAAGAGTTTGACTAATTTACGATCAAATTTTAAATGTAAGTGTAGTCCATGTTTGATTCTATATTTGAATTAAAAAAATTCACCTTCAAAATTCCATTATCAAATCTCAAGCTCATTTGAAAAAGAAATCCATCCAAAACGTTATTTGAAATAGGGAAACAATTCAAATCTACAATAAATAACGCATTTTAAATTTTTAAATTTTAATCAATTCAAAAAAAATTAGAAGATAATTTTCTTCATTTATTTGAAAATTGGAAAAATTTATTGCTCAAAATTCCAACCCTAAACCCTTTTTTTTCTTTCTATTTAGAATTTGGAGTGCATATTATGCACTGTGACACTGCACTCATTTCACTTTGATTTGTGTCATATTAAGAGGTACATCATGGTTTTAGAAACTTCTTGAGATCGTCACTTAGGTTGCACTCCCACTAAACCAAAACAAGTCTCAAAAGTTCACAACCTTTTGTTGTCTTAATGTCATGAATTTTCCAAAATCTCAAAATCCTAAATAGACTTGAAAAAGAGTGCATTGTGACTACAATTTTGGTGCACTCTACCTTGCAACAACCCATCCATATATATATATATATATATATATATATATATATATATATATGAATAATTTCTTGATTTCAAAACTTAGAATTTTAACCCCTAAAGGCGTTGACATTAAAAAATCAAATGCTTGAAAGTTTAATTTTGTATAATATTATTTAATAACATTTTCATCTGTAATTCAAATATTAGATAAAAAATTCTTATGTCAAATTTTTATTTCATTTTAGAAATCCAAAAAAATCCAAAAACTAATTGATTTTTGTAATTGCAAGTTCTACATTTCAACATCAGAGATGTTTCAATCAAAATTTGACTTGCATGTCATAGCCAAGGGTGTTTCAGTTATTAAATGAATTCATAGTATTTTTCATTACTAATTACCTCTAATGTAAAAATGTTAAGCTACTTGAATTCTGTTTGCTGTTTCTATTAGTATTTTTTCATCTTTGAATATAAAATTGTAACAATTACATTTTTCCACAAAATCATTTAAAAAAAACCACATATATAGTTTTATTTTATAATCTCAAATAGAAAAAATATAAAACATATGTGTTTACAAAATTAAAAAAACCAAATTGCATTAGGAAATGATATTTTGATTATTTGACTATGTCGGTTTCCATCTAAAACTATTGATGAGAAAAAAACTAGCTATTCTCCTTGCAAAGGCTTGTTCATGGAATATGGTGAGTACATGTTCTATTTTCATTCATTTATTCATTGTAGGCTTTCCGTAGTTGTATTTGTTTTCCTTTGAACAACATTACTTTGATCATGTTGTCCTTACTATTGCTATATGGCTATGATTTTTAGATGCATCAAATATTCAATTGTACAAATCAAGGACATGGCTTTGGAGTTCTACGGACTATAAGRAACCTGTTTTCTTGTTGACGTGAGAAAAACATGTCTTTGTGTTAAAAAAAATGCAGGCCAGTGTCTCACTCGATGTCAATTAAAATCCGTCAAACTTGACATGCCATAAACATGCCAAAATCCAATATGTTTTTGGAAAAACGTCCCAAAAAACATGGCTCTGTGAACATTTCAATTTCTGTCACGTAGGTGCCATGTGATGGACATGTAGGCGCCACGTAGGAGCGGAGGTCATGCTGCCCCTTGCTCACGTGGCGTGCGACGTGGCAGCGGGCGGTGACTGGGCATGTTGATGTGTTCCCGCCAAAATCTTATGTGGCCCCGCCAAAATTTGACGTGGTCGTGCCAAAATCTTACATGGCCCCGCCAAAATTTGATGTGGTCCCGCCAAAATCTAGTGTGGCAGTCCACGTCAGCACCTTCGGCAGTGGTTTTGGTATGATCGATGTGTTAACATTGACGTCCAATCAAACACGATAGTGTTTTCTCAGACATCGTTGGCGACGGTGCAATGTTTCTATGACATCGCTGAATATGATGAGATGTTTTCACTGACGTCTTTATGGAGCTCACAATGTTTTTGCTTTGTTGAACTACGACACTGCGATACTGACAGTGTCATCCTCTTCGACGCATCAGCATTATCATTGACGGCGTCTTGGATTGATGCTCACATTGTTCAAGACGGACATGCGACATTGCAAACGTCCATCCGTTGTCCCCATGTTCCTTTATTTAGACGATGATGTCCGAAGAAATGTTGATACTGACAGTGGGATAGATCGTTGTGCCCCACCTTTCTGTCAGTCTTGGTGTTCTATAGAACATCAATGCTATTGTCGACGTCTCACTATACTTGTGGTGATTGTTTTGGGTAGCGCTACCATGTTTTATTTAATGTCAACTCGAACACATGACTGTATTTGACGATATCACCCCATTGCTCGAATGCCTTAGTGATTGTCCAAAGGGATACCATAATAGACGTCCCATGTCTCTTGCGACATCTCGATAAACATTTTGAAATATTGTGCATCATTGCCATGTCGCCATTAGCGTTGCACAAAACATGAGGGATGTTCCGAGAAATTCACGTATGTCGACAGAAACATTTTGAATAACATAACTGCCCTATAGTGCTATAATTTGGGACGTTTAAGTAGACGTTGTAGACGTTTTAGTAGTCGTCATTTCGAACGGACTGTTGTACCCGTGCCAACTCCAATGTCGTCGGGGATAGACGTTTGAACGGGCCATATCAACCTTGACGTTCCTTCCTGCATACACAGTGAACATTGTACGTTATCGTTACGTCACCCTCTGCGTTGCATAAAACATGAGAGATGTCCTTGCAAATGCGTGTGCCTCTGTAGTGACATTGTGAATAATATATATGCCTCTATCTTTACTATTATTACTGACGTTAAAGTAAACGACTTGGACATTTTTGAAGGCATCATTTTGGACAGATTGTCGTCTCATAGAGCATGTATATCCAATGCATCCATGCCGACTCCAATGTCGTGAGGGATAAAAGTGTCAACGGGCCATATCAACCTTGACGTTCCTTCGAGCATCCACAGTGAACAATGTGCGTTATAATTACATCACCCTCCGCGTTGCATAAAACATGAGATGTCTTTGCAAATGTGTGTCCTTGACAGTGACATTGTGATTAACATATGCTTCTGTCAGTGCTATTACTCCTGACATTTAAGTAGACATTCAGGTTGTTTTTGTAGGCGTCATATTGGACAGATTGTCGTCTCATAGAGCATGTACAACTAGTGCACCTATGCCGACCCCAATGTTGTCAAGGATACCAGTTTGAATAGGCAATATCAACCTTGATGTTCATTCGAGCATCCAGAGTGAACATTGTGTGTCATAGCTACATCACCCTTCACGTTGAAGAAAACATAAGAGATGCCTAGAAAAATGGGTGTACGGCAATAGTGACATTGTGAATAACATATTCATATGTTCGTGGTGTTATTCGTGGCGTTAAACATTACGTAGTACACGTTTTTGTAGGCATCATTTTAGACATACGGTTGTCTAACAAAGCATATACACACTATAAGAAAACTTGGCAAAAAAAACTGCAGCCGAAATTGGCTACGGTTCGTTTGACCACTGTTATCTGCAGTTGCAAAACGATTGCAGATTTTTATTTTTCGTTTGGCGACTGCGATTATAAGAATTTCGGGGCGTATAATACATCGTTGGAAGCGTAATTTCAAGACCTTTCCAACGGCCAAATTCATAATACGCTTGCATCTCAGTGAATTTACAAGGGCATGGCAAAATCAAGTATGCGTGTAGAGCCGCATGGTAACCTGGGGTCAAAGAAGCCCCGGATGCATACCTTGCAGGCTCAAGCAACACTTCGACTACTGCTCAAGAACAATACAGATCACATGCCTTACAAATCCAAAACCCTTCAGTTCAGGGAGAAAGTCGTCTCCATGTGCCAGCCATCGTCGTTTCGGTGGAATGAGACCTTGCCTGGAATTTAACCAAGTCAACGCGCAGTTTGATTTGCCGAATGTTTCAACCAACGGACTTAGTAGAATCCGAAGTGAGTCATTTCCAGAATGCGCACCCAAGGCTCGCGGGGACAATTTTGCTCGATGTGGAACGTGCGACAGGTTTAAACAGTTGAGATCTGTCTGCACTCCAGGATCTCATGCCTCAGAAGTGTGGTCTAATAAACTAAATGTCCACATTGCGGTTCAAAGGGCTCACAGAGAGCTATATTATGCAAACAAAGAAATGTCTGAGAATTCCCCTGACAACATTCTACCCGTTATCCACGACAAGATGGATCACTCCAAAACGACATCTCCCCATTACTCCCGCAAGAGCAAGGCAATCGATTCGTTCATAAAATTGCCCGTTGCTGTTACTGGCATGATTGCTCATGGCCATGGCGACATTCGATATGCGCACTATGGCTTGGACATTTTCCCAAGCAACTCAAATCACACTGTCGGGTCGATTGCACAGCTCCTACGAGATCTCGAGTCTCCGCCAAAGTATTCATCTTGTGAGTTGTTTGCTGGAAGTAGATCTTCTCCATTGTCCACGGCCTTGCTCGGTGGTTCGGAGATTTGCAGGGAATCCCTMCCTCCCCCCTCCCTGGAGAGATGGTCAAACTTGAACCACTTCCTCCAACTTTGACCCTTTAGCTAGACAATGCCTGCAAAGACAACAAGAACCGATGGATCTTTGCATTTTGCTCTCTCCTAGTACACAAAGGAGTTTTCCGTGAGATATACATCAATTTCCTCATTGTCGGTCACACTCATGAGGATATCAATGCTCTTTTCAGTTGATAGAGCAACAAATTGAAGACAAATGACTACCCAACACTTCCTAAGCTGATGAAGTCATTCATAGATTTCAAAACTCAGCTCGTTATTCCTCATCTAATCGAGGACGTTCCAAATTTTATAGGATTCGTTGATGGGTACTTGTGTACGGGGAATGACTCTCTACAGGGTCATACTAACGTTCAACAATTCAAGTTTTACAAAGATTCCAATGAATGGCCGTTAATGCAATACAAAATTCTTTGTACGGACATCGAATGGTTGCCAAAGGAGGGTGGAGGAATTGGCTTGTGGAAGGAGACTACAGATGGACGTCCCAAGGTACCAAGTGGTGATCCGCTTCCTTTGGCCCCTCAGTAGATGTGTTGCTTTGATGAGGTTTGCAAGGGTATAGACAAATTTGTCACTCTTTCGGACACAATGGCTAATGAGGACTTGTCTGGAGAGTTTAGGAGGATGAATGAACCACTAACCTACTACTGGTGAGGTGTGAGAACTGCTCTAACGGCACCGCTTATTGTGCGGGAGACGTTGCATAATGGATTCTGGCTGTCTTCAAGGTTCGCCCCTGTGGTGGAAGACCAATTCCTCGATGATGGCACATTGCGTGAAGAGTATGCAGAGGACGCACCCTTTGTTGGTTGTAGGCGGGACCGCCCAACTCCCTCATTCTGTGTTGGTCGCGATTTATAAGCTGGATATTTCCTCGCAATGCGCATCGCTGATGACGACCTCCGTCTATTTTGGCTTCCTAAAGCGCTTACGAATCCTAGTCCAGATCTAGGGCATGTTAATTCTATTCAAATGCAGTATTGGACATCTGCTTCAGGGCAAGACATTGACATGGACACGTATTCTGGGTGGGATTCAAAGGAAGGGAATTTATGGCGTGAGGATAGGATTTTCCAGCCGAATTGGTCCCATACGGACTGTATCATGACAACATGGAAGCCATGTACAAGAAAAGGGACTTCGGAACCAAAAACTAAAATTCCCCGAACACAAATCGACATCATCAAAGCATTTGTTGACTCCTACATGTCACTGTCGGCCAATGATGCATCCTCACCGCKAGGATGAATAGTTTATGGCATATCCCTAGAATGGGTTTTGGTTCATGTAATGCGTGGATGTGCAAGTAGACCTGTTTCTAATATTATTATGAGGATGTCCTTGTTAGTGAACATTTTAATACATTTATTGTTATTTTTGGTAATTTCTATGTACTTTGGATTTTATATATTGTATGGCGTTGGTATTATTTTATTTCATTTGCAAATGGTGGGTCCGCGTATATTTTCAGTCTAATTGATTTAGAACATTGATAGAAACCGTCAAGCCATTTGCTCTACTATCGGTTGGTTGGGGCATGAATATGTTGAATAGTTAGGGTTTGAATTCCATTGGACTTGTTTGAGCGTTGCTAATTTACGAAGTGGCTTAGCAGTGCTTGGGAGAAGGTAGTTAGGAAGTCTGAGTAGTTCCAACCTATGGGCCCACCTACCAAATCTGAGACAATGAGAGTATATTGTGCGAATTGTTGTTCGCATTGCTAACTTGAGCAATGGTTCTTGTAGGTATAGGTAATATTTTTACGATAGATAAATTTATACATGTTTTAAAGTCTCAATTTAACGAATTGTCTCAATATAATGAACACTCATTATCTTCTGAACTTAGGGTCATAATTAAAATGAGACTCCACATTGTCTCAATTTAATGAATATGGCCTTATACCAAGAATTTTGCTCTAATATACTCTTATTTGTTCACTACAAATAGTTAAAAGGTATAAAAGAGCTAGGAGGTCTATACTTATTAGGTGTGTAAGAGCTTGGTGGTTTTCAAACTCATGGAAAAAAAATTTGKCCACCAAGAAAGGAGCTCCAAAAAGTTTCCTTGAATTTAGATACCACAATGCTCTTCCATAGTTAACCCTTTGACACGCTTGCGTCCATATAATGGATGATGAACAAATTGTAAGCCTTCTCTTGACTACATCCCGTATAGTTTTTCATCCATCCAAATTATCCTTGGTTCTTGTGCTAGTTGACTACCATTTGTACAGTATGGATCTTCAAAATAAGATGTTGTGATTTTTTTTTAAATGACAAAATTGGTTTATGTCAAGTTTCATTCTTAGTTCAAAAAGTGAGACCTTAACAATGATTTTCCCGAATAAGTAGAATCAAATAATGGAAATTACACCATCTCTTAGTGCATATTATTCCAAATTTGTTATAAAAAAATTAATAAAAAATTGATAATTTGGGATTTTAAGTGAATTTCAAAAGAAAAACTTGCAAAATTAATTAATAACTATTAATAAAAAAATATGATAAATCCAACCGTACATATGTGATCTACACATTGAGATTTACAACTTTTCTTTATATATCAACTCCATTTTTGTCAATCCTCAAACATTTTATAACACATCTTTGAAATTGATGGCAGATCTCGATGTTAAAGGGTTAATATAGGTTCTAATTGAGAGACCACCGAGCTCTTTCATACCTTATAACTATTTGGAGTAAACAAATAATAGTATATTAAAACAAAAAATTGGCATCTTAAGCAAACTTTGAAGGACTTTGCGGATAACTCGATTGTATCATCTACATTAGCTCTCAGAAGGTGAAATATTAACTTAAAAAAAGAAGCTTAATACAAGTATAACCCATAAATGCCTACAACCCTCTCCAGATTTCGAGAATTGCAAAGATGAATTATAAAATGCTACTAAGAAGGATATTTTGAACTTGATGTATAAATAAATGATGTACATGATGAATTTTAAATTCTATTCATACAGTTAGAACTGTGATTGCAATCACCAATACTTTTGTATAAAATTTGAAACATAAAATTCAAAATTCTCTTGTAAGTCGATTACGAAGAAGATATTATCAATTTGTAGAATTCTTTTGTTCAGATGGGTTGAAATGCAATACTCCAAGTGTAGTAATTTTTGGAGTTTTTTTGGCACTTTAACTTTATAAGTTGATTTTTTCAATACCACTTTTGATTTGTTTTGAACGAAGATTTTGGAATTTTTTGGTGGAAATGTGTGCCACTTCCTAGAAGAAGCATAATGTAATGTAGCATCTTTGGATTCAATACTCTGGCAAATGTCCCCGCCAGATCCTCGCCTTGCTTTTCCCGCGGGGAGTAAAAACGCCGGACATAATTACCACACCAAACCCTCCCCGGGCATAACACTAAGCACTGCCACAATATATCCTAAAATTTCGGATCTCGACAGCAATGTCACATCCCCTCCACAAAGCAATCATCCATGCCCATGGAATGTGTCCACTAACCTATGCACCTTCGGACATGTCAATAGCCCCATGCGGAGAAGTTTATATGTTATGTTGCCATGAATTCCGAGGCATGTTTATTGCCACGCCTATTCCTGCAAATTACCCCGTCCAACCTCAAACGGCGGCGAGTTAAACACATCACATTAACTCCAAGAAAAACTGTGCCCAAACAATTTCTCCCCGCAACAATGTTAAACCACATATAAACTATCAAATCTAAAAAGCCACATGTAAAATCAGTGTTATGCCGCATCTGAAATTAGTGTTACGCCTAATCTAAAACGCTAGATCTGAAATGAATGTTGTGACAGATCCGAAACACTATTGTGCATACCAATGTCACACAACAAGAATAAGGTTGAGTGGAGTTATCCCATAAGGTTTGTGCCATTCACAGTCATAGTGAGGGTATCTAGCCTTGTGGGTTTCAAGGGAGAAACACACCTTTCTCAGCCTTTTGCCTAAGATCAAGTGTGATACTCCTAAAGGGAGAAGCTTATATGTTATGTTGGAAGGGATTTCAGGGTAGCCCAGTAACTCAAAAAAAACGTTTGTTCAAACGATGTGTACCCGTGATAGTGTTATGCCGGATGTGAAATCACTTTTACACCAGATCTAAAATGTTAGATCTAAAATGCCAGATTTGAAATCAATGTCATGCCAAATCCACAATCTTCGGAATTCACCTATGCATTCACTCCACCTCTGTCTAGTCTATACGCTTTCTCCCCCTACGTTGTGAAAATATGTACACACTTTTCTAATACGATATACGCATTTCAAATTTTTATACCGCACCCCCCTTATACGGATCTGTCAACAATGTCTTGAACCCTAATCTTGTCCCAGTGCTATGCACGGTTCGTTTTTCTCTCACTTTCGGAGTACAAAGTTTTGTGGTCAATGGTTTCACATTCCTCTCTAATTAGTTTGTGCTTCATCTTTGGCCAATATGGCTGCATTAGAAGAGAGTATTGCACTTGCAACTTGTGGAGGTGATATTGAGGCAAAAGATGAAGTGTTTAATAGTTTAGGGTTAGATGCTCAAAAATATATATCTATGTATATATATATAAAATTTCATTATCATTTTCTTATGCCCTGTTTAAAACACAAATTTGATTTTATGATTCATATTATTGCATGAATCATTCTTGCTCCATGGACATGTGCACATGACGATTAATTAAACCAAGACACTAAGGTTATAAATCATTATGTTTACATCTACGAAGGAGCTTGTCGTGGTTACTCTCATGTTGCATAAAAATAAAGAACCATTTTGTGCAATAACTCATCTAATGATGAAGGTTTCAAAATACTAAGATTGTTTTTCAACTAAACCCCTTTTAAACGTCTGACCATGCATTTTTTGCAGGATGTACAGAAGCAAATTTCGTTTTTTCATCCGTCATGCACTTCTAGCAGTGTGGATTTTTTACGATATATTTTGTGGGAAGTTAGATTCATGTTGCATAAGCTTTAGGGTAAGAATTTCTAAGATCTTAGATCAAAAGTGCTCTTGAAAAAACAACTCATAAAATTAAGCAACCAAAAATTTTCAAAAAATGACTACATTTAGAGTATTACATTTGATCCCACCACAACTATTTTATCCATAGATTGTCAATATCTTTGATATAATGATATTGCAAAAGAAATTTTAATTTTAAGCTTCAAGTTCTATAAAAAGTATTGGTGATAGCAATCGCAAATCAAACCGTAGGGATAGAATATAAAATTTGTAATGTACAAGTTTTGTTAATACATGAAGTTCAGAATATCCCTCTTAGTTGCATTTTATAACGCATCTTTGCAATTCTCCAAATCTACAGAGGGGTGAGGACATTTAGGGGTTAATGAATAATGAGTCATAATGAATATGAGACAGTCATCATGGATATCCCTTTTGTATTTGTATGTATATATATATATATATTTCCTATTCGTTTATGTTTTTAACTATTAGTACTAGTTGTATTTTGCATTTATTGTAGACCAAAATCATAGTGGAGGGAAATTAGGAATTCTCAACCCCTAACTGTCCAAGCATCCAATTTCTGGATGATGTACAAGATTTCACTAAATATCTTGAATATAAAACACCTTGTAGTTCTTTAAGCAATTAGGAATCCAAATGTGCAAAATAAACTCAAGAAACAAACTTTGGAGGTGGTGGCCACATTCTGGCACTAAGTGCAAAGTGTAGACCTCTGGGAAGTCATTGGCTTAGAGGTTTAGGATATACGTGAGACCGGGGGGGGGGGGGGGGGGGGGTTGGGTGGCTATTTACCTAATATTTCGTAATTTAGGGCATCCTAGTATTTAAAATTTTGCGTAAATTATTAGAAATTTTACAATCCTATATTAAAATTTAATATATTATGGGTTTAATTTGAGGGCCTCTTTATTAGATTTAAAAAGGTTGAACTAATAGGCGTCATGAAAGTTTTACCTCTTTCTATTTCTTGTTTAAATTTCTTTTGTCTCTTCTCTTTCAAAGTAGTTTGTGATGTTCACCCTAAATTGAAATACAATATAATTGGAGAAGTGTGCTTTGGCTAAACGATTATGTTTATAGACTATGAACCACATGTAAACAACATATGAACCCACAATGCAGCTTAGTTGTGTCAAACCACTTACAGATAAGCATATACTAAAATGAATACATTGAGTGCAAGTTCCCGGCTATTATAGGTTGATACTAAAGTACGGTCCACTAAAAAACAACACAAACAAACCATCCAACATTTACCGTTTGTACAAACATTAAACAAAATTACAAGTGCACTGATAATAACACTGAATGTCTTAGATTACAATCAAATGAAATTGAATCCACATCCATGGAGAACGTCTACCCTACCGCCACCGTGCAACCACAAACCCTTGTCCTAGGTTCATCCTTAATTTGGGAAATATAATGTGTCAATTTACATCCATTCCTTCTTTAAGGTAATTAAATATCCACTCCATGTAGTTAATTTCTTCCACATACTATATGCCCCCCTATATTTTTCCTACGTAAAATCTAATACATGGTGTTAAACATGACCCTAATTTAGTTATAATAGCATACATGTAATTGTACACACTCTATTTTACTTCTATTGTTTAAATTTTTTTTGGGTCCAACAAAAATGGACATAATGGGTATATTAATGAATTTTAAGTTAATCTTATATAAAGTAAAATAAAATACCTTGGTTTTCCGTGTACGATACAATTTTGACCAAAAACATAGAGTAAATTTTAATTGTGTGGATTCCATTTCGTAAATTTAAAATATTCCTTTGAAACCTTGCAGATAACCCTAAACTACTAAACACTTCATCTTTTGCCTCAATATCACCTCCACAAGTTGCAAGTGCAATACTCTCCTCTAATGCAGGCCATATTGCACAAAGATGAAGCACAAATTGATTAGGGAGGAATGTGAAACCATTGACCACAAAACTTTGTACTCCGAAAGTGAGAGAAAAACAAACCGTGCATAGCACTGGGACAAGATTAGGGTTCAGGACATTGTTGACAGATCCGTGTAAGGGGGGTGCGGTATAAAAATTTGAAATGAGTATATCGTATTAGGAAAGTGTGTACATATTTTCACAACGTAGGGGGTTTAGGGGTATAGACTAGACAAAGGTAGAGTGAATGCATAGGCAAATTCTGAAAATTGTGGATTTGGCATAACATTGATTTCAAATCTGGCATTTTAGATCTAGCATTTTAGATTTGGCGTAACAGTGATTTTACATCCGGCATAACACTGTCACGGGCACAAATCGTTCGAACAAAAAAAATTCTGGAGTCACTGCGCTACCCCGGAATCACTTCCAACATAACATAGAAGCTTCTCCCTTTAGGAGTACCACACTTGATCTTAGCCAAAAGGCCGAGAAAGGTGTGCTTGTCCCTTCAAACCCACAACGCTAGATACCCTCACTATGACTTTGAATGGCACAAACTTTATGGGATAACTCGACTCAACCTTATTCTTGTCGTGTGACATTGGCATGCACGACAGTGTTTTTGATCTGTCATAGCATTGATTTTAGATCTAGCATATTGGATCTAGCATAACACTAATTGCAGATCTGGCTTCACACTGATTTCAAATGTGGCATTTTAGATCTAATAGTTCATATCTGGCATAAGAGTGTCCTGGGCAGAAATTATTCGGGAACACTGTTTCCTGGAGTTACTGCGATGTGTTTACCTCGCCGTTGTTTGAGGCTGGACGGTGTAAACCGCCAGAATAGGCATGGCAAAAAACAGGCCTTGGAATTTATTGCAAAATAACATATAAGCTTCACTGCATGGGGCCATGGGCACATCCGAAGGTGCATAGGTCTGTGGACACATCCCATGGGCATGGATGATTGCTTTGTGGAGTGGATGTGACATTGCTGTCGAGATCCGAAATTTTAGGATATGTTGTGACAGTGCTTAGTGTTATGCCTGGGGAGGATTTGGGCTAGTAATTACCGCGGGCGGTTTACGCCCCAGGGTAAAAGCAACGCGAGGATCTGGAGGTGACGTTTGCCACGTCAGTGAATCCAAAGATGCTACATAAGATATATGCTTCTCCCATGAAATGAGGCATATAATTTTAACAAATCATCCCCTTTCTAATTAGATCACACATGCATGAAGCTTTCTTGCAATATAATTTTGTAGTATTTTTTTTCCTTGCAAAAATTGCATTGTGGATGAGAAAACGAATTTCAATTCTGTACATCAGGCCAAAAACGCCTGGTTAGGCAGTTGGGGGTTAATACTTGTTACAATGACATCAACATCAACGTGATAAGAATGACATCAAAGTAATATCAAAATGATGTTTATAGCATGATGGTATTTGTTAACAATCACACCAATATGATATTTATAATAATGACACATGAATTTTATATTTTTATCCATGACACCAAAATGATACTTGTAACAATGACATCAAAGTGTCAACAAAGTAATTTCAAAACGACATTAAAATGATATCAAGATGATAACGGCTGAGATCGACACCATCTTGACATTAGAATAAATGTCCAGAAGTATCACAGACCACCAGGCTGTTTCTGACATTCTATACTGAGTCTAATGACAGGCTTGGACTTCTAGACGTTTAACAGGTAATTCAAAGTACTGATCCTTCTATCATCAAACTTCATATGTACATCAGTAGTACAGATGCACATTGACGCACATTGATAGTTGCAACAATGCCGCCTGCTTCAGCGGTTTAGGGTTTCTCTTGTTTAACTATTTCAGCGAAGAAGTCTCTCATGCATTTGTCACCTGTGCCTGAGGGGGTGTTATATCAAACTGGAAATGTTTTACGATGACATTCTTCGAGTCAGGGTCTTGGGCTGGTAAGCTGTTCAGGGCATCCCCAACATCCTCAATTGTAATAGCTTCCGATGGTGTGCGACCTGCACAGTTGAAGGTTCAGTTTGAAACAATTAATTTACCAAAGTTCATTCTTAGACACAACCGAGAGAATGTTGTAAGACTCTAAATAACCTCCCAGTGCTAGTTTGGAAAAAAGGACATACCTGGAGTTAGGCAGTTGCTAGCAAAAACCACGTAGAGGGACACTCGGTCATAAGCATCTGCTGGAGAAATATTGGATCTGACCAGGTTCAAGGAGAGCGGATCATCGTCGTAATCCCGTCGCCTTGGGAAAACTCTCTTCCCAATCCTGAAAACGTTATTCTATGTAAGTGACAAACAAGTCAAATTTCAAAGTTCATTAAGCAGCATCCAATTGATCTTAATTTGAAGTCTGGTAGTAAAATTTCAACACCTTTTGGATACCGAATTGTAATCGTCCTCTCCCACTCTCGTGGGAAAATAGAGCTCTGGTCTGGACCCTTCAGTTGTGTGGTTTAGGTGAAGGATGTAGAAGAACCAGTCTGAGGAGGTAACTTCAAAAGTGAGTCGAACTTTGGTGTCGTTCTGCACTACGTAGCCACCTTCGACAGCCCTCCCTCGGTGATCAGACAGTTGTGCTCGCTCTGGTTCATAGGGCTCAATCTCTCGCGGGGGACGAAATCGGTTGGGAGGGATGTCTGTCAGCTCCAGAATGTCGAGCTTGACTTTGCACCTTTTGTCATACCTAGTTCTCCCAAAGACTGCCTTCAGTGTGGAGGCCAACGGGTCCTCAGCGGGAATTGTGGCAGCCCTTGAATGCCCTTGCTGATCTTGAAGGAGAGCAAGGTTGAGTGCGAAGCTGTCGATAATCTTGTTCATCTCTTGCAATAATTTTGTGTGTTCTTCATGCATTCTTCGTGTCTCTCTTGTGTTTTCCGAGCTGCTTTCCCGAAACTTTTCCATCCTGTTGCAGAACTCAGCTATAATCTGCGATTGTTTATCCAACATGCTATCCATTTTTACCAATGCTGCTGGCGCACTATCTTGCAGTACTTCATCAATGCGGAGTGTGAGTTCAGTTCGCTTAGCAGCAAATTGCTGCTTCTTCCGAAGATCGTCAAATCGCCCACTTCCGACATTGCGGTATTCCTCTAACAGTTTCTCCGCATCTCCCAGCAACATCTTCACTTGGGACAGCCACTCTTTAACTGCAGTTTGATCCAAAACTATCACACCCATCCCACGTCCACTTCTCCATGAGAATAAAATGCAGCCTGCATCACACCGCTCCACCGTACAGGACATACTGCGCAGAAGTTTTAAGCCTTAAGTTTACCTGGTTGATGTGTTGATGTCTGGGGAGTTGCACTATTCGGATGGGCGGCCTCCATCGCGGCCATTGCCTTGACCATGGGCATGAGGCGGAGGAGGCGGCTTTGCAACCCCAAGTACTCCTTCGGGAATTTCATGGTCTGCTTCACCATCTCCAGCACCTTGTTCAGAGCCAGAGTGACACCATAGCCTATTAACGCCGGAACAAACCCCGGATCCACCATCGTCTGATCCCTGCTTCAAAAGCCCAAATGGAGATACTCGTTAAAATGGCCGCGCTCACCCTCCCCACTCTCGCTTAACCCTAAACCACCAGAGGCGCTAAAATTCTAGTTCTCGATACTTTAACTCTCATCTCTTCACAGAGTCTCGGATCCTTTGTAAGCATCTTGCACCTCACACCTACGTTTCATCTGCCGTGACTTCAACAACCTTCAATGACTACTCGGCAAAAGCGGCACACGACGTGAACTTTCCACTTCCTTGCAGAACTGCTCGACTTTCTGCCATCTTTCTTTACAGTGACTCCTCAAAAACATTCTTCAGCAGTGCTGCGAAGTTCCCTTTGAGATTGTGGTTAAAGCACTGTAGTTTTAATCCTGTAAGTCTTCAGAAGTCAACATTGAACACTTTAACCCATACTTTTAGGTGGCTTGTGTGTATCCCACAAGTACAAAATCAGCACATGTGGTAAGGGAGAGAGGTTGATTGAGCCCATTTTGTGGCAAGGAATGTGGCAACTTAGCCCAATATTGAGCACAGACGCCAACCATGACACTATCAAAAGGTCAGGGGAGGCTGCTCATGAATTTTATGTGGATATTCTTTAGAGCACAATCGCATGGACGTGATATCACCTCAGTATTAACGAAATGAAAACCCCTTCACTTCAAAAGTGACACAATTATCTAACATCACGTTAACCCCATGAATCAGGTGCATCCATCAATTACATACTACCACTTTCATCAGTACTAGGGACAATCATAACAACCGTCAATCTTGGAGAATAATTTTCCTGAACTTAACTTCATAAGGTGAGTCATAAAGTGAGAGCATGGTCTCCTCAGAGAATACGACAAAATGATTGATGTGAGAAACACATTCACCATATTGACAATACTTGGTGAGCTAGAATCAAATTCCACACCATAAAGTTCACTCATAGTGAGGGTATCTAGCGTTGTGGGTTTGAAGGGACAAGCACACCTTTCTCGGCCTTTTCGATAAGATCAAGTGTGGTACTCCTAAAGGGAGAAGCTTCTATGTTATGTTGGAAGTGATTCCGGGGTAGCGCAGTGACTCCAGAAAAAAGTTTGTTCGAACGATTTGTGCCTGTGACAGTGTTATGCTGAATGTGAAATCACTGTTACGCCAAATCTAAAATGTTAGATCTAAAATGCTAGATGTGAAATCACTGTTATACCAAATCTGAAAGAGTTTGAAAGAGAAGAGACAAAAGAAATTTAAACAAGAAATAGAAAGAGGTAAAACTTTCATGACGCCTATTAGTTCAACCTTTTTAAATCTAATAAAGAGGCCCTCAAATTAAACCCATAATATATTAAATTTTAATATAGGATTGTAAAATTTCTAATAATTTACGCAAAATTTTAAATACTAGGATGCCCTAAATTACGAAATATTAGGTAAATAGCCACCCAACCCCCCCCCCCCCCCCCCCCCGGTCTCACGTATATCCTAAACCTCTAAGCCAATGACTTCCCAGAGGTCTACACTTTGCACTTAGTGCCAGAATGTACATCATCCAGAAATTGGATGCTTGGACAGTTAGGGGTTGAGAATTCCTAATTTCCCTCCACTATGATTTTGGTCTACAATAAATGCAAAATACAACTAGTACTAATAGTTAAAAACATAAACGAATAGGAAATATATATATATATAGACCACAAAACTTTGTACTCCGAAAGTGAGAGAAAAACGAACCGTGCATAGCACTGGGACAAGATTAGGGTTCAGGACATTGTTGACAGATCCGTATAAGGGGGGTGCGGTATAAAAATTTGAAATGCGTATATCGTATTAGAAAAGTGCGTACATATTTTCACAACGTAGGGGGAGAAAGCGTATAGACTAGACAAAGGTGGAGTGAATGCATAGGAAAATCCAAAGAATTGTGGATTTGGCATGACATTGATTTCAAATCTGGCATTTTAGATCTAGCATTTCAAATTTGGCGTAACAATAATTTCAAATCTGGCATTTTAGATTTGACATTTCAGATTTGGCGGAACACTAATTTCAAATCTGGCATTTTAGATCTAACATTTCAGATTCGGCGTAATACTAATTTCACATCTGGCATAACACTATCACGAGCACAAATCGTTCGAACAAACCTTTTTTTTGAGTTACTGCGCTACCCCGGAATCCCTTCCAACATAACATAGAAGCTTCTCTCTTTAGAAGTACCACAGTTGATTTTAGCCAAAAGGCTGAGAAAGGTGTGTTTCTCCCTTCAAACCCACAATGCTATATACCCTGACTATGACTGTGAATGGCACAAACGTCATTGGATAACTCCACTCAACCTTCATCAAGAATTTAGGACCCTACGGATTTATAACGATATCCGTGCGAAGTCCGATATTTCATGGGCTCGTGCATTTTTCGGACAGATTCCGCACGGACTTCGTGCCAATTCTGCACTAAATCCATATGGATTCTGCATTGACTCTTTTTGTTATCGAACAAAATATAGAATCCGTACTGAATTAGCGCAAAATCTATGCGGAATCCGTGGGAAAAATGCATGAACCCATGAAATATCGGAGGTCGCACGGAAATCATTTAAAATTTGTGGGGTCTGAAATTCTTGATGTTGTTCTTGTTGTGTGGCACTGGCATGCACGATACTGTTTTAGATCTCTTATAACATGGATTTCACATCTAACATTTTAGATTTGGTGTAACACTAATTTCAGATCATGGATAAGAGTGATTTTAGATGTGGCATTTTAGATCTGATAGTTCATATCTGGCATAACACTATTCCGGGCAAAAATTGTTCGCGCACACTTTTTTCATGGAGTTACTGTGATGTGTTTACCTTGCCACCGTTTGAGGTTGGAAGGGGTAAACCACAGGAATAGGCGTGGCAAAAAACACGCCTCAGAATTCATGGCAACATAACATATAAGCTTCTCCGTATGGGGCCATGGACACATCCCATGGGCATGGATGATTGCTTTGTGGAGTGGATGCGACATTGCTATCGAGATCCGGAATTTTAGGATAAGTTGTGATAGTGCTTAGTTTTATGCCCGGGGTGGGTTTGGTCTGGTAATTACCGCGGGCAATTTTACACCGCGGGGTAAAAGCAACGTGAAGATCTGGCAGTGATGCCTACTGCGTCACTTAATCCAAAGATGCTACATAATATTTTTATTTCTTCACATTTACATTGCAACGATATTGTATCACCATAGTTACAGTTTTTATTCAACAATAGGTAATATATTCTATTTGTATTATTACAGTATTGTAAAAGTTAAAAAAAAATCTCAAATCAATATTGTATAAAATGTATTGCATTTATATTGCAACAATATCAAAGTAATATTTGTATGCGGTATTGTTGCAATATTGTAAAATTATTTATACAATATTGTTTTCACTTTGTACAATGTTACCCCTTAAAAGACATTCCAAGCCCCTTGGGCCTAGTTTTCTCAAATTTTAAACCACTTTGACCATGAATTGCTAATAACGGAGAAATGTTTTTATGAATATTTTTTTCAAGCACCATCCGTAACAAGAATAGTATGTACCTACATTTTTAGAATGTAGATGACTTCTACATTTTGAGGTTAAAACTCAAAAATACTCCTTTCTTTCTAGATTAGGAAATGTTCTTTAAGGGTTAACTTATAAATGGTTGGGGTTCTTTTCACCTTTTGAAGCTGAATAGACCTTTGAGCACAAAGTGCATTGAATATCACAATAAAGAATAGAGTTATACAACTAAAATTCCGCCTGTGGCCAGGGAAAAAAGCTCTAGATTTATTTTAAAATTGAGGTTGTTAAATGCAATGATGTGTATTTCTAATTAATCATGGAGTATTAATACCGGATTTATTTATTGAAGAGTTCATTTAAAATGTTTATATTCATTTTTTTTTGTATTTTTTTTTTAAATTTAAAATTATCAATTATAAACAAATCAAATTATATACACAACAACCATTCTTTCCTTTCCTATAAACAAAATCTGTTGTTTGTTGAGTGTCAGCCTGGGCAACAAACCCTACAAGTCTTAACAGACCCATGATTCTAAAGATAAGGTGTGAGCCACTCATTCTGTGGCATTACTCATCCTCCAAGAAACAGTAGCAACCGGAGATTGAGGCCGGCTCCCGCTGACCAACTGTACGAACTGATGCACGAGCTGACCACATAAATGCTCGAAGGTTCAATGGAAGGAACTAGCCATCAACCGCTTACCCCTCCGATGACCACAAATACTTTGTAACTATACTTAACTAGAGATTAATGTTCAAATTGAGGGAGCTTGGGCGTTCTCAATGAAGTTCCCGAAGTGCCCAATGATGTTCCCCTCTAATGGATGAGAATGTGGAATGTGGATGAAACTACAAGAAATGGATGAAAATTCAAGTATTAGATGAGACCCTGTATGTTGGATGAAAAATATATTTTTGGATGAAAAACGAGACAGTATAAATTTTCGGGCAGACCGGATCCCATCCCGGGCTGCCCGAGAACCGTTGGATCTCCACCCCTGAGACGGACGGCCCAGATCCGATCTGCCAGCGAAATGCACGGCGCATCTCACTGCACCTCAGTGATATGGGTGGTGATCTGACGTTTGTACGTACTCTACAAATAGCATCACAGCTCATCTCCCCACTGCTTCCCATGACCCGCTACTAAAGTGCCCATCATTGACATTGTGGAGTACTTCACAAGCTCACTGGTGCAAGCTGGGTCACGCAAGCTCTGGAATTATGCGCATGTAGCCTATAGTCTTTGATCATCTCGTCCAGTCTAGTGCTCTCAGGTTACACTTGCAAAGGGAGAAGTAGACAGCAAATAGGGGCAATATGATTCAATTAGTCTGCTGGAGGTAGCATCGGTGATTACACAGATTATTCAACCTTTGTCCGATCCTCAAGTTCGAAGGCTTCTTTTTTCGTCTTCTATGAAAATTACTGCTGAAGCCTATAGGATTTTAGGGGCACATGAAGCGTTGTACGTAAGATTTCACCGGGGATTTCACTTCGGGACTGAGATGATAATAATCACTTCTGGACTGAAAAGTATAGATTATAGTCTTGAGCAGCCACTTCACTTGAAGATTTAAAGTGAAAACGCAATAGCTAAGGTCTTTCCAAGCCATTGATAAGCTCTAGCGTTCAAGCGATGAGGGTCACTTCGTTTTTTGAAGGCAGTTTAGTGTTCATCACGAGTTCTTGGCAAAATTGTGCGTTGTATCTTCAAAATTTCTCAGAAGCCTGTAATGTTGACTCGATATTTGTTGTGTGGAACAGATTAATTCTCCTCCAACTGATGGTATTTCGAGTCCTGCCTTCAGCCCGAAGGCTAATTATCTTGTTGCGACCTCGTGGGATAATCAGGTGATGCATCATGCTTCAATAGATTCACTTCGGTATTTTTAGAAGTATAGGTGTTTATAATGTCTTTCGATTCCAAGTGCATTCTTTTGTATTCATCTATGTTTTTATTGCATTTCTTTCCGCTCTTCTCATTGTTGGTTAGTTTTCCTGGTGTAGAGTCAACTTCTTTCTTATTTTCTGATGCTTTGGAATCTGCTAGTCAGAAGGCTATTATTGTGATTCTGAAGTGGCCGTGAAAGAACAGCATCCATGTACACTAAGGTTTCTCTTAAGGGGGTGATTTACGAACCGGAAGACTAGTCAATTCTGAAACTTGTGATGATGGTAATTAGGTGAGGTGCTGGGAGATTCAGCTCAATGGCAGCAGTGTTCCGAAAGCAGCGATTTCTCATGACCAGCTTGTAAGTTGAGCACATTATTGCTTTTCTTCCTGCCAACACTGTCCGTACTTTGTTGTGCTCTGTCTAGGATTTTCTTGATGTCAGCTCTTTGGTGGTTCATAGACCAACATTAGCTGGCTACCGAAATTTGCGGCTTCTGAGTCTTTCGTTTTGATCTTTAAATGGAACCGCTTTTTGTCCTCACCAACTTTATTAGCTGTGCATGCTAGCGTAACTTGTAGAAATAGCTCTATCACCCGTATTGATGACGCATTCTGTTGTTGGTTGACGAGAATGCATGCATTTTGCAGGTCTTAGAGCTGCCCAGCAGCACCCATTTTCAGACTATAGCTATTTCTGGAGGATAAAGTGCGTTTTATAGTGTGGAATTTGATTCTAGCTCACCAAGTATTGTCAATATGGTGAGCGTGGTTCTCACATCAAACATTTTGTCCTATTCTCTGAGAAGACCATGCTCTCACTTTATGACTCACTTTATGAAGTTAAGTTCATGAAAATTATTCTGCAAGATTGACGGTCGTTATGATTGTCCCAAGTATTGACGAAAGTGCTAGTATGTAATTGGTCGATGCACCTGATTCTGGGCACGCTTGGTGGTTGTTGCTGGGGAAGATTTCACTTCTTACACACCATCTTAGATGTGAATTTGGTGCACAGTGAGCAACTGCTGGGCATGCTCTTATGTTCTGCCTGGAAGGAGGATGGAAGTACAGTGTTTTCAGGAGGTTGTGACAAGCAAGCAAAGATGTGGCCCATTCTATTAGGTGGCCCGGGCGTCACTGTAGGCATGCATGATGCAGCAATTAAGAACATTGCATGGATTACTGAAATGAATCTCCTTGTTACCGGAAGTTGGGACAGCACTCTCAAGTATTTACCTCACGTGATGCATTACTTTGTTCTAGACATTGAGGAAGTCAGTGAGAGTGATGGTAATTAGTTTGTAGTACCTATGGGAAATCGTCTGTATAAATTTTTCTAGTTGGAAATGTGTTGTTTATTGAGTATGTTGTTTTTCTCTTGCTCCGTGTTTCATGTGATACTGTTGCCTGACTGCTTCCAAAGAAGAGTTCTTAATCTTGATTTTTGAGTTATCCATACCTCATCTAGCCTAGGATACTTGGTGAAGAGGTGCTGAGGACGTGGGTTGCAATAAATGCCTCATGTAACTTGCAATATTTTGAGTTGGAAAATATGGGTCATCTGCGCAGGTATTGGGATCTACGGCAACAAACTCCAGCGCACACTGACAACTTCCTGAGCGGTGCTATGCTGTGAGTGTTCGGCATCCCCTCGTGGTGGCTGCAACTGCGGATAGAAACATAGTTGTCTACAATCTTGCAAGCCCACAGGTAAGGACAGTAATGTTAGCTTGTATTCGGATGGTTGGGCACTGCAAGACAGGAAAATGTTTAGGATTCATAGGTATTTCACTTAGCAATCTTTTGATATAAAGATCCCTCGATCTTGTTGTTTCATACCGTCTTGCAAAATAGGGTGCCATTTGGGATTTGATTTTGTTGATTTTTTGGATATTTTTGTTGCAGTCTGATGTGTTCTTGTATGGAAACAGACAGAGTTCAAGCGGATACCGTGTCCATTAAAGTACCGAAATCGATGCGTTGCAACCTTTCCAGGCAAGGAGGGCATTCTTGTAAGTTCTACTGAAGGAGACATCCTAACGTCACTCCACCACCAAGCTTGTCAGAAATGCGCGGTAGTAGTCTACCAGTTTACTTTCCGMCATCGTTTCATTTGCTCCATCTTTCTTCTTCCCATAAGTCTCCTCTTTCGAGACCGTGTCTGTAAAGAATTATATCTAAACGTCAAAAGTAATAACTCGTGGGCCATATTGCACAGACCTGAGCACCTTCTTCGTAGGTGTGACATTAAGGTGTCCTCCCCCTTCACCACCCATCCAAGGTTATTAAGTACCCATGCCGGTCTGAGGTTCAGTAGAAAGTCGGGACCAATTACATCTCATGGAGGAAAGCAGAGTGGGCGCGGAGATGGCGCAGAGTGATGCTGAGCAAGCTCATGTTGATGCAGTCTTGATGAGGCCATATTGGGTTCACAATTTGGAACTAGCTTGTTTGCAAGCAGTCGGCGTGTCGCAGTCCAATTTAGTGAGCTACTCGGACTTCACAGCGGCTCGAAGCAAGCTGGAGGAGCATCGGCAGCACTGGATTCACCAGCCGATCGATGCAGAGCATAAGAGGGATGCCGCCTTGTTGGATGCTGAGTTTGCGGATGTGGGCTTGAAGGCTTTAGAGGGACTTTATGAGGAGGCTTTGGGAATTTGTGAAGAGTTGCTGGACAATGAAATCATGCTTGGAGCAAGTCCTTTATCGTTAAAGAGTCGAGTAGAAGGAGAGAAGGGACTGGTGCATGCGTTGAAGGGTGAGTGGGAAGCTGCCCATGGTTTCTTGCTTCGCAGCATCATGCTAGGACTTGAGCAATTCGGCACTTCTGATGGAAACAGTGATTTCGTTTACGACTGTGTGGTGGGCACCTTTGCTGAAGCACTAGGGTATCTCTTGACCCATGTGGTGGAGACTGGGTTTAGGACTAGAGATTGCCTCAGAGAGTCAATTGCGGCTCCAGGCCATTGCCACAATAGCCACGCTCTCTATCCAATTTTTCTCCTTGGTTTGGGAGCTTTAGGTGGAGAAGGTACGAACTTTCAAGTCACACCCTTGAACGTTGAAAGGCTTAAGCTGGACTGTGCCAGGCAATTTAGTCGTCGGCTTGGAGCTACATCACCTGCGTGCTCAAGTGCATATGATAAGGTTGCTATCGTGTTAAAGGAAGCCAAGAATAAGGATTATGAGCTCATGATCATGGCAGAAAGCTTTCAGCTAGCAGAGAGCATTCATCTAGCACAATCTGTTGGCGAGACCCACTCAGAGAATGATCCGTTGTTGGAGGGATCAAGTGATCAGGACCGCAATCCCTTCCTCTCGCTAAAAGTCCACAGCAGCGCCCTGCGATTAAAGTTGAGTATGTGTACCGAGATCGAAACTGACTCAGAAATTCAGAGCCTTTGTCAACGAATATCGGAAGCTATCACACTTATTGCACAGACCAGTTTGGATGGTGGAGAGTTCAAGAGACCTGCTGCTGATGCCCACCCAGTAGATGTCATGATTCACTCATTGTGTTTTATTGCATTATTACATGATGACGACCGAAGACTTGAAGCACTTGAAGAAGTGGCTGCAGCTATCTCCAAAGGAAGATCCGTACAGGAGGCAACATGGATAAACGCAAGTTTACGAGAGCTTGCGGACAGATATATTAGACGTGGAGCATACAAGAAGGCAGCTCATATTTATCACCTCGACGCAAACATGACGACGGACATAAAGACCAAGTTGTCGCTACGCAGTAACGAAGCTGGTAATTTGTACCAGGCTGGTGAGTTGGAAAAAGCCATTGTGGTCATTGAAGACGCAGCGAGGGCATCCATACATCTCAATGAATCAGAGTGGAAATCGAGAGCTATGATCCACATATCTGCAGCTAGTTTTTTGGACAAGAGTGGACAGACGGACAGAGCGATTGCTGCGAGGGAAGAGGCTCTCAGGAACATCCGTGACCACGCTATGTCCTATGAGTTCAGTAATGAAATGGATTGGCAGCTTATTGAGGGAATGATCAAGCTCCTTCAGAACTACGCAGCGCAGAGAAATTGGTCGGCGGCTTACAAACTAATCGACTCCATAGATGCACACGTTGACAAGGATTTTTACAACCAACCAATTTGGAGAGACTGGTGCAACAATAAGTATAGTGTTGCCATGGCTAATGGAGACTACGAAAGTGCTATGGATATTCTAGACAATTCTTCAATCATGGCTGAAAACACTAGCATTCAAAACTTAACTCTTTATAAGCTTGACAAGATGGCAGCAACCGCGGACCACCATGAAACCAGGGGCAAGTGGAAAAAAGCTATACAGGAGACCAACCAGATGTTGGAACTCATTAACAACCAACGTCATTCCATGGACTCGCAAAAAAAACACAAGAGAGAGATAATGGTTCGACTTCATCGAAACTATTACTATTCTCAATGTAAAGATCTAGCAAGTGCACACGAGGAGCTGGAAAAGGCTCTGGCTGTGAGTAATTCCGTTGATGACCAGGATGTTTCAGCATATGTGGGTTTTGCTTTGGTGCAGATTCTTTGCTTCAAGGCTGTGGATGCAGCTACGAGAAACGGGGATTTTGTAGAATCGGAGAGATTGATGAGCTTGGCCAAAAGTAAGGTTCCCAAGTGCAACAATGCCTTGGAACTTGCCGAGGTGGAGTTTTCGCAAGCAAAGCTGTTGAGTCACAAAAAGAAATGGGTGGAAGCTGCAGATAAAGCTCGAGCAGCTGCTTTGCTTGCCATGGAAGAACAACGGCGTCAGTATCATCTCGACCGTGGGCCCACATCTTGGCTTTTCTTCTCCACGGAAATTGGTTTGAACGAGAAACTTTGGTTCATGGAAGAACTTTATACATTTTTCCTGAGAGATGTTATGACGGGTCTTGTTTGGGCGGAAAGGAGCCAGATGCGCTTCTTATTGCACCAAGTTCATAGCCAGCCCAAGGAAACTGCGATTCCAAATCCTTCTCATCTTGATGAATGTGATACGTTGCTATCAAGCTTGATTTTTCAAACCGTGAGAGCCTTGCCGACCAAGACAGCCGTTATAGAGTATTCCTACAATCCAAACAGAGAACTCATTTATATGTATGTAATKGAAAGGACACCTGATGGCGAGGATGCATCGGTACGGTGCAAAAGGTGTCATCTTCCAACATGGTTCAAGGATGCACGTTTGCCAAGCAACAAGAGTCTTCAGGAATTAACAGAGGATGCTATTGATGAGCAAGGCCCCAGTATTGAAGCCTTAACCATCCTGCACGCTCTCCTTATACAGTTCATTGAGGATGATCTGAAGAGTTGTGATTCACTCATTTTCGTACCTGGCCATGGATATTTGGCAAAAATTCCCTATGCTGCATTATACGACGACAGGCACAAGCAGCATCTCATTGCAAGATACAATGTGGCCGTCGTCCCTTCGATTGTGACTTTACATCGTTGTTTGTATAGCCAATACAATTTTGAGATGAGTTTGCAGCTTTCGGGTCCAAGTTTGCTTCAAGAAGCATCGTTAGAACCTGGACCTTCTCGTGTTTCAAGGCAATCCCTTACTATTTATGATCCTGGCAAATCTGCACCTCATCGTGTTGATCCATGGATTTTGGATGGCCATCTACCGAGTAAGGTTGTTTTTATAGCTGGTAACCCAGTGCCAATGGGACTTGGATTAGGTCAGTTATCTAGTGCTGAAGAGGAAGCCAAGGAGGTGGCGGGGTTTTTCAAGGTGACACCCTGCGTGGGTAGAGACATGACCAAACAAGCTGTTCTCGACGGCTTATCAACCAGTAAAGTGGTTTTGTTGGCAACGCATGGAATTGTGCATGAAACTGACTATCCTTACGGATGCCTCGTGCTCCAAGCATCCCCTCAACCTGATGAAATCGCATCAACCATGTTGCCACCAGAAGTGGACCTGTTGGGGCTCAACAAACAACCCAGTGATGTTGCACTGGCTATGGCATCGACATCCAAAGTCAGTTCCACGGCCATTCCCATTGTAGATTTGAAAGGGAAGGGCATTGCACAGGAGGAAGAGCGGGATATTGCTCAACATGGTGGTCATCAGGAAGGCATGCGTAATTGGAGGCATTCCGAATTCACTGACATCCGGTCCAAACAAAAGAGGGCCAAAGAAGCACCCCAGATTCTCACGGCTGAGGAGATTGTGGCTCTGGAAGGCGGGATTTCTGCAGGGTTGGTGGTGTTGAGTGCATGTCAGTCAGGTTTAGGCAAAGCCACTATCAGTGAAGGAGTGTTGGGACTGGGAAGGGCTCTCTTGCAAGCGGGAGCAGTGTCTACAATCCTCACTCTCTGGGAAGTGAAGGATGCGTTCAGCATGCGATTTATAACTGGTAAATGTCTACATGATTCCACCTACAAGAACCTCAATTTCTTTCCTTACTGTGAAGACAGAAATTTCAATCCACGTTCAACCCCAAACAACAAACTTTGCTTGTCGTCATGCATCACGTGTTGTATTAACACTGCCATCTACCGAAGAAACAACAAAACCACCTACTTAACATTGTGTGTTTTTTGCGTCAGATCTATTCAAAGAGTTGCTCACATCCGAGCCGCGAGGTAGGAGTGTGAGTGAGTGCTTGAAGAAAGTTATGCTAAGCATGATTCGTGAGGGTCAACCCCTGAAGAATTGGGCAGCTTTCACGATTGTCGGCTCACCAGCTTTGCGATTATCCAAGCTCGACAACAATTGGGGAGTGTCAGGCCTGGATAAAAACTCCTATCTATTATTTTCATCAAAAATAACTTGCCCATACCCTTGCCGTGTGTGTGAAGAGAAGATAAAGATCCACAAGGAGAGTATCACGGTTTACAATATCATTAGTGGCGACGATACAGATGCAGAGGACCAACCCAGAGAGCTAGATGAATTGATGCGCAGCGGTGCACGATTGGAGAGGATCGACAACACTAATTCCTTCATTTTGAAAATGCAAGATGGGAGTTACAAAATTATATGACGTTTGTTGATGCAAAAGACCAAGACTTTAGTATTAAAACGCCTACTCCTATGTCTCACACTAGTGCAATTCTTTCC
This sequence comes from Pleurozium schreberi, assembly GCA_006891605.1. Classification (NCBI taxonomy): domain Eukaryota; kingdom Viridiplantae; phylum Streptophyta; class Bryopsida; order Hypnales; family Hylocomiaceae; genus Pleurozium; species Pleurozium schreberi. The sequence goes on along the minus strand of VACF01001107.1, from coordinate 11,479 downwards.
GAGTACCGGAAGGGGAGTACCGGCTGTAGCTTAACCCCTAAATGCTCACAGCCCCCTTCAGATTTGGAGAATTGCAAAGATGCATTATAAAATGCAACTAAAAAGGATATTTTGAACTTGATTTGTAGTAGACCCATAATGCCTGCATTGTTGGTCTAGAAGGAAAGCAAGCTGACGTGAGAAGCCATCGTCAATCTTCTTCACCTCATGCAATAATTTTGTGCATTCTTCCCTTGATGATATAAAATAGTTCATTTTCGATGGGTGGTGTTCGTCATCCATGATACTTTGGGAGGGCGTAGATTTAAACTCCAGTCAGTCAGTTTTCCTTATTGGGTTTTTGACAATGCGGTTTTTGTTGATAAGGTTTCTGTGTCACTCTTACTACAGAGCCGCTCTTCCGAGCATTGTATGAAGCTCCTTAATTTCTTCCGAGGCCCGGTTATTGAGAACTCAAGAGAAGCTTGAGAATAGTTTCACTGCACACTTCCAAGGACCAGGGTTGTATAAATTAGCACTTGCAGATTCAAAGCATCCCCAGCCCAAACATGGGCAAGGGAGAATTGCAAGGGCACACAAAGCTTCTGAAACAGAAGAAAGAACAACTCGATTGCTCAATGATTTGAGAAGCACAAACTTCCCATAACATTCATCAAAAGAAGATGCTGCGCAACAATAGGGCCGGTGCGGTGCTGTTTGAAACGCTTTGAAGAGCAACTTGTCAGGCTTCATATTACTCATATCATCTATACACTTCATGCTTGAAATAAAAATTCAACATCTGAAAACCCAAACCTCATCTACCACAATCCATACAATCCTGCACAACTATGTAATTTCGCCCTGTTGAATAGAATCCTCAACTACAAAGCTACAGTAAAGTAGGGGTGCCAACAAACGTAGGGTTCCAATTACCGCTCAGATGTCCTTCACACAGTCATCACCCAAACACTCATCTATGGCCTATGTAGATCTCCTAGATTTCCTTGACCTCCTGGTCGTAAACAAAGGTACTACTACGTAAGCAAACACTGATAAAACTTCAACAACCCGAACAGCTAAATGTACACAGCTTGTTATGAAGTGACAGATTTATCACACAATGCTATGTCACTCTTGCACAATAATTGGAGACACCCAAAACCGTGATACACCAAAGAATGTCCCGAGCTTCCAAGTCTGCACAAAATGAGTGCGGATTCAGTGAGTCAGAAAAATATTTTGGCAAGTTTACAAAAGGGTTCTATAGGTTTTCAACTTTTGATTTTGATGTTGAGATTCACATTTAAAAGAGATTCACTTGAGAACTTACAAGCAGAAAAAATGTCAGTACACAATATAAATCTGGACAAACTAGAGCATAACCGATCCACCTGAAAACACACCCTCTGTATGTCGTACCTCCAGACTCCTAACTGAAAGGTCAATGAAAACGCATGCCAAATAACTCACTGATAGAGGTAGATACACTAGCCTTTAAATGGTGATGGAAGAGTTCACGTAATGTATTACCAAGTAACCCGTCTTCTGTTGTCAATCTACCACAGCGTTGATGCCTCGTGCACCAGGACTGAGACCCTCCACAGCCTGCCATGATGTTGCCAAACGATGGTTGTCTTTCTGAGAGTAGTCTTTCCAAACCCTTATACTTCCATCATCTGCAAAGAAGAGATAGAATCATGATAAACATCGTAAAACTGGGATAAAATCGATGGACATTCAGATCTTACATCAACATCCACACACCCTAGAAAGTTGAAAACAAAAAACTACAACAAACACTGAACAGGTGAATCTCAGGGTTTGGGGTTCAAGAAAAGCAGGCGCTCATATACATCTGTTTCCAGTTGCAACGAGACCTTGAAAATCTGAGCTACATCGCTTGATTATGTCAAAACCTCTAAGCGCAACGGGAATCTCATTTACAAATTTAGAAAGTAACCTAGAATCCAAAAAAGCAAATAAGCTTGCTAAAAAATAAATAAATGCACGACAGAAGAAAATCCAGAACATGCTCGTGCACATCATCACATGAACGTTCCATTTGCAAGCCACACCGATTCTCAGCTGTAACAAATTTCCAGAAACCCACAACCAAAAACAAAACAAAAAAACGATTTCATCAAAATTGCCCTCAACCTCACAGGAACACCCTGGGTCACACTGATCACAGTCCTTCCCTAAGCACAGTCACTCACCCTACAAATTTAGAATGTAACCTAACATCCAAAAAAGCACGAAAGGAGAATCCAGAACATGCTCACATGGAAAACGAACACTGCGTCCGATTCTCATAGCTATGAACAAAATTCCAAAAATCCACAACCAAAAACAAAATCAGAAAATCAAATCAAAATTGCCCTCGACCTCACGTCTCACTGTTTCCTAAGCACAGTCACTCACCTCACCAACGTAGCACAAATTCAGAATGTACCCTAACATCCAAAAAAACAGAAACATGCGCGCATGGAAAACGATCACTGAGTTAGATTCTCAGAGCTATGAAAAAAAACCCGAAAACCTACCACCAACAATTTCTAAAAGAAACGAACCTGATCGGTGGACATGGACCGGCTCTTGGCCGCGATCAGCCATGCCGCTTTCCGGAGCGATTGGCGCGTTGAGGCTCTCACGGCCTGCATGGTGACTGCCAGCGGGACTGACGCTGATCAAAAGAAACCAGAAAATCTCCTACTCTGACGCATGCATACCATACCACGTGCTCCGCCAAGAAAGAAAATCAAAATGGAAACAATCGTGAAAAGAAACGTAGCTTCGCAATTCCGATGCGTAAAACCTCAAACCCTAGCAACCACAGCATGGGAAAAATATTCCGAACCAACGCGGCGTCACGAAATCCGGCGACAGAATCCCGAGATAAAGAGCCCACGCCGTCGCTGCTGACACAACAAGCCCTCCCCCAAAAAATTCCAGAACTGCAATCCGGTGCAGCAGAGGCGCGCGAAAAAATAAAGAAAGACGCGGGGATAACATACCTCGAAGAAAGATGAAGGGAAGGAGCACAACTGTGTAAAGAAATTGATAGCGGAGGAGTGGGAGCGCGCGACTCGCTCACCATCGAGAAGGAGTGTGGAGCGGCAGCAACGTCCACGACAACAGGAGAAGCAGAGTAGAGCGGCAGCAACGCCCACAACAACGGACCAGAATTGGAAATTAGGGTCGTGAACTGGGCCTTCCGGGCGAGAGGAGAGAGACGAAGTTCCCTGCTGCGTGAGCACGAAGTTCTCTGCGTGAGCACGGAGTTCCCTGCGTGAGAAATTCATGCGCACACTTMACACTTCACGAAAAAATAATTAGAACCATCCATGCATATATGCTCATCCATAACATTGTCTATTTTAATGTACTTCCATCCAAACACTGGTGCTTTTAATATGCTTTCAAGAAGACTTTGACAATTTCATCCACTTTTTTGCCCATTCTTTCGTGCATTAATGTAGCCATTGCCAAAATGAGGTAAAATTCCGGCAAATATTCACCAAAAATTTAAAAGCTGAGACGGATGACTAGCAAAGGCACCACTATGCTAGCAGCTCTATCATTCCTACAAAGACAAAAAAAATCGTGGAAATACCCTAAAACAAGATCGTGTAATATTTCGAATTCATGGTAACGGGACATTAACACCTAAAGGACAGAGAGGACATATCGTGTCCCTTCTCTCGTCAAACTTAGTTTTCACTTTGAAGAAAATCTTTTTTTATTCAAGTTGAACTAACAAAGTAAAGGTAATCAAGTCTAGTTTTTATTCCACCTTACAATTTATAAAATTCCTATTATTGAATATTTTATAGCAATTACCAATTCAATGGGTCAAGAGCCAATTTGTTCTTCAACATAGTTTTCCTATCGAATTTTTGAAATTATAAACTTCATGTAAATTTTAAATACACCAAACTATTTCTAATTGTGATTTACACCCAAGATAAAAATTTCATAAACTTTGGATACCTATTGTAATTAATATGAATTTTTGAAGACATAAAGCTTAAGCAAATCATAATAAATTCAATTTATGAAACATTCAGGATCTATAGTAAACATTTAGGTTCATCTCTAAAAAATATTTAAAATATATTTTTCTCAAATTCCAAATGAGAAATTGAGCTACAAATCAAAGTTTGACTACATTGAGAAGGGGAAGGTTGTTTGGGGATAAAAGTTGACTCTTTATGAATTAATCGAATGTAATTTAAAATGATGGTTATTTAGTTTGGATTTATAAAAGAACTGATTAAAGGTATTTAGGAAATCTACAAGTTATTGATGCAACCGTCCGAGCAACGCGAGGCCCGTCAAACCCATCGAGCGGAGCGAGAAGGGTTTGACTAAGGGCGAGAGTCCGGTAGGACCCGGAGCCTGTTAAGTGTTAGGGTTTACTCAAAACAATGATAGCGGGATAATCGGGGTTGATACCATTTACCTTTTGGTTGTGGAGTATCAATCATGTCCCATCTGTAATGAAAAATCAATGAAAATCGATCCCAATGAGCCCATTTCGTAGTATTAAAATATCACAAAAACATAAAATCCTTTATATATATATATATATATCTTTTCAAATCATATACATAATAAATAAAATTTAAAAATCCTCCCGATGGATAATTTCTATACATTTCTCTAAATGTTCATTACAAATCTCTTCTCCAGTGCTATTTCACAGCCTAGTTTTTTGGTAGGCTCTAATGGCCACTAATGATATGCCATCTATAAATGATATCACGTTTGAAGAGCTCGTGCAAATTATCTCAAAATTACGTTCACTTCCAAAAGCCTACAGCCCTCCCCAAATTTGGAGGATTGCAAAGATGCACAATAAAACGCAACCAAGAGGGATATGTTGAACTTGATGATTCCACTGATATAAAATTTGGTCCTCTGCAACCTATGTTTTTCACAATACATTCGATTGAATCTGTCATTTTAAATTGGGCCTTCTTTGTGATTCCGGATTCTACGTGACTTCGAGGTTGGCGTGGCTCAAGCTCAAGTGGGGTGACACAAGTCTCCGTGGAGTGGCCCGAGTCCGGCCGAGAAGGGAACTGCACTTGGTTACATTAATGTTATCTATTATATYAAATGCACATCCTCTTGTTATTTGTTAGACCTGTTGTCACGAAAATGGTCACTTATTTGATCCACCATTTTGATCCACAATGTTTCATCCAAGTCTGCACATACTTAAAAATAAATAAAGGGAGAGAAAGAAAATAAATAAATAATGTAGTGGTATGTGATTCACAAGACCTCTTTCGCCAAAATCTCTTGCTTTCCATCTTACCCCCACCCATTACACGGTCTCTGAAAAAATGCTCATGAATTGAACATCTTGTCAAATCGAGTCACAATCGGCACATGATGCAGGGTTCATTTTATTCATCAGGAGGTAAATGGTCCACCTTATTATAAATTTTCAATGTAGTATGGAATGCCTTCCATTCAAATAAAGAATAATTTAAGAATCTACTTAGAATATAATCTGGAATATTTCATAATATACCTCTGATATTCCAATTATGTGATTACCTTCATTTAACCCCTAAATGATAGCGGGGGTAAGGGCAAAACCTAGATGTGTTATCATATGTTACTTCTGAAACTTGGATGCAGTTTGGTCCAAAAGAGAAGACGAGAAGCATGATGTTGAGTAATTATCCATGCAGTAAGACTTTAAAAAAATGTTATAGATACTCTGTGATTGAATTTAGAAGCGTTTATCATTTAATATCCACCAAAATTACAAATTTTATTTTTAGAATTTCAATTTTGATACGATTGCTTATAACTAGGCATTTTATCCTAAAATTTAAAAAGCACTTTTTTCAAAGGAGAAAACGTCATCGATATCCTCAAAGAGTAAATTTTATAACACTAGGACAATATGGAGGTCTTTTTCTTCGAAAACTTCTCCTCTGTGGAGTTTAACTCGACTTGACATGATTGAAATTGGGTTGGAAAGTAGACTTGATTTCCTATTTGATAATACTTTTTTATTTTTTATGAAAATATATTTTCCCCCCGTGGGAAGCTCATAAAGGAAGGGCAAAAACCATAACATGGTCGTTCGGTCACCAAGGGTTTACCCCTAAACGCTCAATCGATCAATTTTGGGTCGCTGCCTGAATCTAATAGGGTGCCCGGTTTGAAATATTTTTGAAAATTTAAAAATAAAATTTTAAATACTACATCAAGTCGTCTTTCCAAGGCAATTTGAATCATGTCAATCCGGGCTAAACTCCAGAAGGGAGAATTTTTCAAAGTGGACCACCTCAACATTGTCTTGTCCTGGAATCTTGCCCGAGTACTGCTATGAAAAGTATAATACGGTGTTAACCTGACTGAAAAAGGAAAAGAAGAGAACTAAATCGTGCAAGGTTTGGAAAGAGGTCCCTCTTCCTTTATCGCATATGAACCCATTGTTTCCAAGACTTGATATTTACGTTGAGCCAATGGTTGAGAAGGAGACAGTGTGGACAAAGGGGCTTTCATCCTGGACCTGGAAAATAATCATTTTTATTTTTATATTAAATTTTGTGAAAGAAACCCCCTGTATGGACCTTTGCCAGCTCTTGTGGCAACTGCAGTTGGATTCAACAATCATACGTGAGACACAAGTGTTGCCATTTTTTTTACAAGTATTCCTGCCATGTGGATGCACAAATGCAGCCAAGCCTGTTCCATAGGCAAAACAGAAGGCTCAGATTGTAAGTACCACCGCCATGCTAACCGACTGTATAGTTTTTTCAGATGGAACTGTACAATTTTTAACATAGGTTCCTCATCCGTTGGTTCAGAAAAATGTGTTTACATCCCTTACCAATATTTAAGGCCACTTTGCACACAAGAGTCGGGCCCGTCATTCTGTCACCCAATGCAACAAAAAATCAGCCCATATTAGGGTACATCAAATTGGAACATAAACCAAAGTCAACAAAACTGTGACCACTCTAAGTCCAGGAGTCTACATCTGATGAAGTTGGGTTTTCTTTCCCAACGTGTGTGAAATGATATATTCTATCCATTTCGTTAAATTTTTGTTTTAATTGTAGACTCAGCCCATCATCCGACAATGAGGAATACAGAAATAGTAACAAGAAGGGTATATGGTGATGACCTACTTTGGAGCAATGGAAAACATAGCTTAAATGATCAATTGGGGTAAATTTTCAACGTCCTTGGCTTCCTTTTGGTGTAACTTATGAAAAGAAAACAGAAAATTCTCCAAAGAAGAGGAAATACGAAGATGAAAATGCCCCTACACAATGAGAAATCCTTGGACATTCAGGGATTAACCTTTGAAGGACCAAGACCACTATGCTAAAGAAACACTACGATGTTGTCTTTTCTAATTCTCAAGGTGCAATGTCCAAACATAACTTTGTTTTCCGCATTCCAACTGAAGAAAATTGTCCTTTGAATACGGGAGGAATATGAGGAAATAAATTCACAATCTTTGACCTTACAGATACGAATATATACATACACACGTTCGGAAGCAAGAATGTGTGAGAAAAATAAGACTTGCCCAAAATTTTCAACCGCTTATTCTTCTTCCTACTTTAAACATGTTCCGCTCAGGAAACTCGTCGCTCTTCACTTTCCCAATTTAAACAACATTAGTTATCTGCGTACCGAATTTGAGAAGTACGAGAATGATTTAACATATTGAAGAGCAATACCAGAAGTGGAGGAGGTGCAAATCATTGTCAAACACATTTATTTTTGTAGTGAACTTGGTTTTGTTTAATATTTGAATCGAAACGAAAAATACAAATAATCTGGTCTCTTTGTGAAGGAGTAAAATAACTTCCACGAGAGTAACAAGATCTTTGATTTTCATCTCTAAATGAAGTCATTYTTTCATGCCTCGCCCGACCCGGCTGAAATGTTTTAACTCTTCACAGAATGATATTTTTTTTGACTATGGAGAGTTTCCTTTTCTTTACCATCCCAAATAATATCGTGTCACTTGCGTCCATATTAAATATAAGAGCTATTGGTGTAGTGTATCATTTTTTTGGAGCCGCCAAGCCTTTAAAAAAATCGGGTTCTGGCAACATAGCTCTCGCTACCAATGCCACGTTGGACAAGAAATTGTACTTTGGCAAATCTCTAGAAATGCCTTGTATTTACTACAACTTTTCGAATGTTAGACTCAAAATTGCCATTGTGGGGCTATGCCTAGTGTCATAATTGGGCTAATTAGGACATTTGGTCTTGCAAGGTGTGAAGCACTGTTGTAGATGCATCATTTGTTAATATGGAGGAATAATGCTCCTAGAAAAGGAACCAACCCATGGCAGTTCAATAATGTYAACAACCGTGCTTCTAAATGTATCATGTAATATGTTTACAACTTGAAGAGTACTCAAATTATACGGTCTTAAAACCAATATTATCATTCGTATTGACAGCTCGATCTGAATGCAATGTGACAAATTCTACCGATATCCCGGAAGCGGGGATAGACACTAATCCCAACTGACTCATTGTTCAAGATGGTCATCAAGCAAGTGTTATGATTATCACGACAAACCCTAGAGATACGATACGTGAAAGACACGATCGGTTTAAAACATTGCAACATATAATCGTCATTTTTTGGGGGAAATTATTTTTCAAAATAAATTTCGTACTTTGAAAAAAGAATAAAAAAGAATATTCTGGAATATTGGATGTTGGGAATCTTATCTTGCAAAAAATAATAATCCTTTGAGAGCCCTTGATGTATGTGGATGAGATAGTCATGAGGTTTTTACCCCTAAATGCTGAAAAACCCATTTTCTGGTTGCTGCCCGAAACAAAAATTTCAGGGTTTCTGCCCGAAAGTGGACTTGATGTAGTATTTTAAAGTATATTTTATTTTTTTCAAAACAAAAACAAAAATTTCTGTTTTGGAAAAAATAAAATATACTTTAAAATACTACATCAAGTCCACTTTCCGACGCAATTTGAATCACGTCAATCCAAGTTTAAGTCCACCCAGGAGAATTTTTGAAAGTGGATCACCTCAACATTGTCTCATTGTTATAACATTTGCTATTCGGGGAAAGTAATGATGTTCCCTCCATCATCTCTTTTGATTTCTTGAAGTTTAGAAAAGATAAACCAATTTTATCCAATCATGCTAAATTTTAAACTCTAAAAGTGAAGATTCTAATTTATACAAAATTTCAAACGTTTATGCATTTAAATTCATTTTAAAAAGACCTAAAATTATTTTTGGAAGTTTGACCGTATGGATAATTTGTAGAGATGATGCCCTTATTTTCTCTACCGAACCAAACTTCATCAAACACATGGAAGGCACATGTTGGAACACATCTATGTTTTCTCCAGTACCCCTCGGGCTTTCAGGGGTCAATGTGTTTCTGAGAGCGTTGCATATTTCAACGTTTTTCTGGTGTCAACCTAGCATGTCACAAGCTATCCAAGAGAGTATGATTTGCGTACGTAATTTTTGTCAAGTATTTTGAACATCAGTTGATTTTGACATTTTTTGACTTGATCACCATGCTTGCAGCTCTTCAGTACGACTGTAGTTAAGTTCCAACAACTCTAGGAGCAGCTCGTTCACGTGGTGCTAACAAATGAGTGGCTGAGATAACTGAATCATTGTTGCCTTTATAACGAAACCTGTTTTGATAGGATTTCTTAAATGTAAGATTTGTATGTGGACTGTTCAAAGCATGGGATGTGTATGCTGAATCACTGAAGTCCAGGGAAGTTAAGAAACAAATATTATTGTTTTCTTGATTGTTGCCGTTCACAGAGAACCGAAGATAATGTATCCAACCTGATATGAGACATACAGGGATTGATCCCTCAAGGAACCAAGTGTCCATTTTTTGGACGATGCACAAAATCAAACACAGTTTTTTCATCCGTCATCCGTCAACTCATAAATTAAGCAATCAAAAAATCTCCAAAAATCAACACACTTGTAGTATTGAATTTCAACCCATCACAACAAATTTCATTCNTCTCCAAAAATCAACACACTTGTAGTATTGAATTTCAACCCATCACAACAAATTTCATTCATCATCCGTCAACTCATAAATTAAGCAATCAAAAACTCTCCAAAAATCAACACACTTACAGTATTGAATTTCAACCCATCACAACAAATTCCATCCACAGGTTGTCAATATCTTATTCAAAGAATTTTGAATTTTGAGTTTCAAATTTTATACAAAAATATTGGTGTTAGCAATCATAGATCTAATTGTATGGATAGGATCTAAAGTTCATAACGTACAACTTTTATTCCTACATAAAGTTCAAACTATCCCTCTTAGCTGCATTTCATAGTGCATCTTTGCAAAACTACCTGATTACAACAGGGTGAGGACATTTAGGGGTTAACGTCCACATCCACCACCGATTTCAAAGACGTGTTAAAAAATGTTTGATGAATTGCCAAAAACAGAGTCGACATATAAAGAAAAGCTGTAGATGTCAATGTGTAAATAACATCCATACCATTGGATTTATCATATTTTGCATGAATAGTTTTTAATGAATTTTGGAAGGTTCTCATTTGGAATTCGCTTATAAATCCCACATTGACAATTTTTAAATTAAAAAACATTCTACCAACTTTGGAATCATATGCACCATGAGATCTAATGATTTAGGGTTTAGGGTTTAGGGTTTAGGGGTTTAGGGACTTAGGGTTTAGGGTTTAGGGGTTTAGGGGCTTAGGGTTACAAGGGCGTTCTATAGGTTTTCGACTTTTGATTTTGAATGTGAAATTTTGCCTACCCCCCAATTTTCGATGATTGCGAACACGGCGGTGTGCTCAGAATCCTAATGAGGTGTCTAGTTTGCAAGATATGAAACATTTAGGGCTTGGAGTCCTAATCTGACTTTTTTTGCATGTCTCATGATTTCTACAGATGACATGGAGCACGTTGTAGAAGATGGAGAGGGCTTTCTGAAAAGGTATGGAAGTCTAAATTTGGACATAGTATGCATGAGTTATCGGCGGATGAAGTTTTGGATGGATGACTTTAGTTCTGAAACTTCATCCGTCAGTAGCGTTGGAAGGCGGTATCCATTTGGTTCGAATTTTATACTTTCGGAGGATTGYGATTGGTTTGAGATGGACTAAACTTCAATAACACCACATCTGTTGTTGGATGTACAACGCCTATATCAAAAATATTCTTTTTAGAAATGGCATCTTCAGCCATAGTAGTTAAATACCGTTGGATCAAATCATCTATCAAAGGCTCTGCTAATGGAATATTCCACTTCATGCCATAGAACTAGACATGACACACCCTAGCCCACAATTGTGAAGGACTAGCGCCATGGGTCCCACTGGGACATTTACTTGATTATTTGACAGAAGTAAGACATCCTCATTACTTGTGAGAGTTCAAGAATTATATTCTCGTAGTTGCGTGATTATCATATTCTTTGTTGCCTGTTTTTGTGCTCTAGTAAT
>VACF01001106.1:0-22499 GCA_006891605.1 Pleurozium schreberi | reverse complement strand
ACAAATAGGTTCTACTACTTGTTATGATTTGAAGTTTTGAACTTCTCTTGTGCTAACAAAGGTCCTTGAGACATTTAGAAAAAGAAATTTTTGGTTATAGGATTGTAAATAAAAAGCGAATAGTACAAAATAAATTTAAGATTTGTTCTAGTGGTAAACTTTATATAATTCAATTCATACCTGGCTAGTGAGGGCGAACTAACTCCCTTATAGCCCTACCAAAAGGTAAATGTTAAAATTTCCCCTTCTTTGTTCCGTGTCAAATTTGTATTTTTGCACCTCCCTCCATTAATTTGGGGCCTCTAATTGCGAATATGACTTACAAATTTTACCATATGTGGCAAATAGAAAAATTGAGTATTTTCTCAAGGAGAAAAAAATGGGGCAATAAGGGGGTCAACTTTGCCTTGGCCAATGACTTGGACAGAGACTGACTCAGGGGCCCAATTCACCCCGACCAATGGGGCTAAATTCATGGAAGTTGGTAGCGRGACAACCGGAATTCATTGCACTAGAGCTAGTGGAAGAGAACAAGGAAATTATCAATTTTGATGTGCTYTTTGAACAAGGTCTTCTTGACTTTTGGGTTTAAAAATCTTGGACCTGTTGGAGCTAACCATGGGTCAATCAAGCACTTTTCAAYAAACAAACAAAGTATCTTATATTTTGGAAAAATCATAACTTCACAAATCAAAGCCTATGCACTTCTTTGTGCATAAAGCTTTCTATTCATATCAAGAACACAACCTCTCACACCCTAACAAAGCCTTTGCACTCATTTATGCATAAAAGATATTGAATTTCAAAGTTTTTACAATTTTGAAAATTATAAAATTATTTTCACTTTAATATTGGCTATGGAAATGGCAAGGAGAATGTGATAAATGTTAAATTGATTAGTGAGTCAAGACCTTGTGTATTTTTTTGAGTGGATAGTGAGAGAATGCCACATTTCAATAAGCTCTATTCAATTTGGTTAGAATTATATTTACGTATAAAATTTTTGGAACCCTCCTCCCTCCTACTTGTATTTTTCAAACTCAATTTCCATACATTCGATACGGGATATACTCATATACGAGTCAAATTCTATAATTCTATTTGTATCCAAATCCATATTATGTATTGTATCATGTACCCCTAGTTTGTATTCATTTTGGATGGCTAAGATCATCCATTTGACAAACATCAACAACTTTGGATTTTTCAAAGGATCATTGACTTCTAAAGAGGTGGGGGATTATTTCTAATGTGAGATCAATATCTTTGGATTTTTAGAGAGAGGGGGAAAATTGAAGTCAAACGTAGTGTTTGCATCTTTTTAAGGGATAGTAAAAACTTCTAAAGAGGTGGGGGATTATTTCTAATGTGAGATCAATATCTTTGGATTTTTAGAGAGAGGGGGAAAATTGAAGTCAAACGTAGTGTTTGCATCTTTTTAAGGGATAGTAAAACAAGAATTATGAGTATTTAGATTTCTAGGCAGACAATGGCCTAAGAACCTAATTCAACATAGTCACTATTTGACATAAGCATCATTGAAAATTTCTATTAAAAAATGTCTCACATTACAATGTATGGATCATCTATGATAGGTTAGGGTGAATTGGGCCAAGGTGAATTGACCCCCGTATTGTCATCCCAAGGATGCAAGTGAAATAAAAAGCCCCCTATTTTGTACTTGATTAATTTACCTTGTACAACTCCCCTGGCTAATGTACTTTAGGGCCTCTGATTGCAAATATGAATTGAATATTTGCAAATTTTATCATGCATGAAAAATAAATAAAAATTAGCATTTTCCCGAGGGACCGAGCAAGGGGTCAGTTCACCCTATCCTCTTCTTTTAGCATTGATGAGTTCCATCACCTCTTTCAGTCAATTTCAATGAATATTTTCCAATCCTTTCTCTGCAGTCAAAGTTTGTGATTGTTGTTCAATATACTCAAAAGAGGCAGTAGCTGCCTTTGCTACAATGTGGGATTAATGATGATCAACTCTTGCGATTCAAGTGCCATAAGTTTGGTGATTCAAGTTCTATCAATCTATAAAAATTTCAAAGAAAGAAAATAAAAGAACTATGTGTAGTGAGTTTCCCAAAATTGCTAAGTTGCCAAAAAATGCAGCTTGGTTTTTTAGGGGTTAATTCCCAAAGGCCCAAGTGTTCCCTCAAGGGAGAAAATGAAAGTTTGAATAGTAGGTTCCTACAATCTCAATTTCAAGCATGATTTCTTAAAACTTTTTTTGGATATGGTAAAAAAAGTAGCTTCTAGAGAATACATTATGCCACAAWTATAACAAAAAACTCAAATTGCACTTCCACTTGTAGTACAAAAAAATTGAAGCTTCAAAATTAAATTAATTTTTTTACATATACATGAAAAGATTTGATTCATTTTATTTGGACTAGCAAAGAAAAAGATATGAGAAGTCTTGTTTTTGGAGCAACCTTTTTAAAGAAATAACCCATAGATTGATTTTGAACTCAATTTTTACAATTCTTAAAAAAACAAAAGTTCTACATGTTTTAATTTTTTTGCTAGGACAATCTTCTTGCTAGAATCAATGTATTTCAATTTCATTTTAATAGTTAGTTTTTGTTCTATCATGAATCTACTTCTACTTATCAATCTTGTAAAGAATGAAAATCAAGTGTACTTTTTGAATTTTTTATTCCAAACTCTCATCTCAACAAATAATTTTAAATTTGAATTTGTATTGCAAAAATTCTAAGTTAAGAATATTCAAAGCCTTATAATCTGCAATGGTAAGGTACATGAATTTTTATTTTTATTTTTTTACTTTAAACATAAATATCTTGCAATCTACAAAGTCAAAGTTTTTGAGATTTCTTCTACACAATCAGTTTATTTTAGTTGATATATATAATTATTTGATATCATTGTGAATTTTTATTTATTCTCTTAAAATTTACAGGGTGAAAAATAAAAAGTTTAAAATTTTGAGGTTRAATTTGAATCAATAAGATTTCAATAAATAAAAATCCAAAATTTATTCATGAAACTTGTAATATGTAATTCTAGTCAAGATGTACATTCTTCCTATAAAAAAAGAGACATTTTGACTTTTCACAAAAATCTATTTTTACATAGACATTTCATTCAAATAATAATAGGTCTAATATAGTCCATTTTAAGTGAAATTACAAATCAAGGTAAATTTCTTTTTGTACAACATGTCCAAATTTCCCTTCTTAATTCTAATTTCTCAATTTATGAGAGCAATTTATATGATGGTCCACTTCTCTTGTGAGTCATTGTAGTTCCAAAATAGGGTGTTATTTGTAGGATGAAAGGTGTTGTACTTAACGTAAGAGTTTGGTATCATCCACTATCTATGGTGATGGTCCTGCCACCACCACCCTTTCAAAGATATACTTATAGCCGTTGGATCAAATATGGGTAGTACACATATGAATACGAATACAGATACAAATACTGTTGAATATATATACAATTGAATATGAATACGGCTGAATTCTAAATGTTTGTCCCATATTGTTTGGAGTCCTTTCCCCCCTCCCAAAATTACAAGACGGGAGGGAGGAGGGGAGGGGGGGTTGAATTAAAAAATTTTAATTTAATTTTTTTTAATTCAACACCCTCTGCCCCCCTCCCAAAAAAATTTTAAAATTCAATTTAAATTTTTTGGGAGGGGGAAGGGGGTGTTGAATTAAAAAAATTAAATTCTTTTTTGAGCCCACTGTGACACTATACTATACTATACACGGTGAGTAGGCAGTCACTGCCGGCATACATACAGTTTGGTATCACCCATTACTTTAGATTGAACATAAATGTTTGGGGCATTGATTATCCCTGACCTTAACCCTGACCTTGCATTTGCGATGAGTGTGGTGAGCCAACACATGGCCAAGAGTGGCCCAAAGCATTGGTCAGCGGTAAAGAGGGTCATGCGGTACCTCCAAGATACATTGGATGCCAAGTTGGTATTTGGAGGCAAGAGCCTTGCATTGGTGGGCTTTTGTGATGCAGATTGGGCCGGAGATGCTATCGATAGGAGGTCGACAACGGGGTATGTTTTTCTTTTTGGAAACGGTGCTATTTCGTGGAACTCCAAGAAACAAACCACCATTGCCTTGTTTACGATCGAGGCAGAGTACATGGCCATTAGCCAATGCACAAGGGAAGCCATATGGCTAAGACAACTCATGAGTGATGTTGGGTTGGAGCAAGAGAAGAGCACATGCATCATGTGTGACAATCAAGGCGCCATTGTCTTGGTGAAGAATCCAATCCATCACTCTCGGAGCAAACACATCGACATTCAACACCATTTCATTCGTGAGAAGGTTGAAGAAGATGTGATTGAAATGAGGTATATTTCCACGGAGCACATGGTAGCGGATGTGCTTACTAAAGCACTTGGCAAGCCTCGACATGAAGTTCTTTGCAAAGAGATGGGTTTGACATTGATTGGCAACAAACAAAGTGGGAGTGTTGAAAAGCTTTGATCCGTCCTTGTTTGAACCTTTGACCCTTGCAAACTCAGGCTTGAACATTCGTGGATTGTTTAGGCACAGCGAAATGACATTTCCTGAAGAAGCTCTTGGAACCTCAATTGACCATGCTCTCTGGTCAAAAAAGTTCCACACATTGGGCAAGGCTTCCGCTTTCGTTTGTTTTCAACCAAGGAGAACACGCATGGCCAACAAAAGACACGCCCACACGAAGTTGCAACGGGATCAATCAGGGGCTTCAAACATATGTGACACTCCAACACATTTGGATGTTGTCCTTTCGATTTCTCTGGGTCGGCAACGTCGGAAATGGTGGATAACACATTCACACTCCTTCCTTCCATAACTTCCTCTTGATCTTCTTACTTGCTTAACAATATATTAGCTCCGACCACCACTTATTTGTACTCAACAAATATTTTGTTAAAATGGCGGTATATCGGTACTACAAATTTGGCACTTTCAGATTTAGACCATGTGGTCTCAAATATATACTGCTCCTACATTTCAGACCATGTGATTTGAAATCTATACCACTCCTAGAAAATGAATGGAAAAATGGCGTATGAATACCTCCAATTTAACCCCTAAGCGCTCAAATGACCATTTTTTGGTCGCTGCCCGACTTCAGGCAGAAATTTCGGGCAGAAAAAAACTTTTTTTTGAATTTTTTTTGAATTTTTTCTTGAAAACATTGGGTTTTTGTTCAGTATTTATATTCAAAACTAAGATCACTTCGGTCAAAAAAGAATCATAAGAGAAATAGCACAATGTGTTTAGAATTTTCTAGTGTTGAAAAACTTACTATTTGAGGAAAGAAATGAAATTTTTATGACCGGATCTTATGCATTTTTTTACAATTCAATATAAACCACTAATTTGACCAATCAAAAAAAAATTCAAGTGTTAAGGATAGAAATTGTATTTTTGGTGAATTTTTGAAGTTATATCTTCARAATTCATTTGAAAATAATTTGATAATAGTTTTACAATTTTGACCATACGGATATCTTCTACTTTTTGTGCTTCACATAAACTTCTTTGATGCAAACTTCAAAAAAGTTATAGAATGTATATTTTATAACACATTTGTGTTTTGTCCAAACCCCTTGGGCTTTTAGGGGTTAACGAAATATCTCTTACCCAATCTTAACAATCAAGCACTTCCTCCCTTCAGTCCGAAATGCATGAAAAGCTTAAGCAACTAAGAGACTAGTAAGAGAGTTCAATGCTGGAATCCCTCTCTCAACGCACAAGCTCTAACCAGAAGCTCTCGATCAAGCTCTACTTCGGTACATACATGTGGTGTCTATGCATCAGGGTGGTCACTTATAAAGGCCGAGTGGTGCAAGCTTTGGTTGGGAGCTTCAACATGAGCTCGTCTCGCCGGTAGATCGTTCAAGATGTAACTATGGCCTCGGTATAACTTCAAATTGCAATAAAATATTTAATTATTGAAACGAATCTTGATTAACTGGTCAGTATCAAATCAATCTTTTCGTGGGTGGAATTCAAATCTAGAGATAAGAGCTGGAAATTAGAATATKAGAATACACTTGAAATGCATCTTCTATAGAATGATCAACAATAATTCAGTGTGAGGAAATCTCCACCACCACCCATTACGAACACACTCAAAAGAAGTTTAAAAATGGAAAATATAAAATCCCAGTTCTACATCCTCATTTGAAATCATTCATGAACCTTCATGCCTCCAGCAACCTTGCARGGTTAAGGTCGTAAAGAAACCCTAGAAATGAGCCATAGATCCTAGAGCTCAACCAAGTGAGATAAGAGAAGGTGAACTCTCTTCTCTCCCAACTAGAGAAGATCAAAAAAGTATTCCAAGCCTTGTCCTATTTCCCAAATCGAAATCCCTGAGCCCACGTGGTTGGCTGTCTTGAGCCTGGCCGATACAGAATTCAAAGTGGGATAAAAGACCACATGCTGTGCGTCTTCACCATCATACAGGAAGTAGTGCTCCTCAAACCTTTCATCCCAGGTAATACTAGGCTTGTACTTTTCAAGCAATGCAACATACTGGTGACCGATAATGGGACCTCCACCTGTTTACAGACGCAAATGCTCGAGTTCAAAACTCCATTGCATAAAATGATTAACCAGATCTACCAAGGTCCCTTTGCCTCCCACAAAAAAACGGAACCTTAGCAGTGAGGTGTCAGTGATCAATTTCAACAAAATACCTCCTCAAGAGTGAGGGAAGGGATATTCCATCCTCAAGTGAGATGTCCCAAAAGGACCAAGGGAGGACACCTTTGGAATACACGATGTCATGTGATATTGCGGCAGTTAAAAATGACAATTCAAGGCAAGAAGCTTGGGAAAACTGAATGGGTTTGAGTTGCATACCTTGTGGAAGAGTGTAATCGTTGCCATAAAAGTTCAATCCCAATAAAACCTCAGGAGCAGCATCGCTGTTCTCGTAAGTTGTCCGAAGAATTTGTAAGGTACTTTCGATCCAGGGGGCCGGAGCATTTGGACCTGGACGCCCCGGTCCTGAGAAATCATACGTCATGACTGAGAGGCCATCAATAGCATTCCCCATTACCGCCATATCTGCACGAGTAAAAGATCGTGCATTCTTGGGGTCAGTTGGTGGAGGTATGACGAAATGTAGCTGCATATTTCGTTCCTCACTCCCTGAGTTCGATGCCTTCATAGAGTGTAGCGTCGTGCCAAGGGCATGCACAAATTCCAGAGCCTGCAATACAAAAYATCAGAAKATTTTCTTTTTAATATATAACACTKGAGAAAAGTCATACATTTGTTACGACGGTAGTATCCAGTGGAAAACAAATGGAGTAATCTGGAAATGACGGTAGAGGCTGAGGGGTAAGCGGGAATATAACGAAGATATTAAGGGGAATCACAATTTGAGAATCTTGCTTTCTTCAAACTTGGTGAAAGACTAACGTGGCAGTGGCAATGGATCATTAGATGATTGAACACGGTTACATGAACATGGTTACATTAGGGGGAGTCGCAATGCATTCAACAAACATTTGGTGAACTGGATGAACTTTTGTACTCACCATTGTGAGTGGAAAATAAAGTTCAATGAACCAGAGATACGGTGCCAAGTCAGGTGTTCAGCAAGTTTGGTGAACTAAGCCATCCCTACTATGATTCCCCCTATTTCTTCTCCACTCAAAATGGTGAGTACAAAAGTTCAACAAACTCATTGAAAGTGACTCCCCCTATTTGCAAACAGCACATAAAGTACAACATCACCTCAGAAAASAAGACCACCTAGCAACTTGTATCATGACCATGAAACAAATTCAATCAGAATATCATTATAAAATWAACGATTATCAAAATACAGGGTCACTTGTGCTTCTTCCAAATGCCTGTGATACCCTAAGGAACAACACTCACTCTTCACCTGTTACAAAGGGCRTATATAAATGCCAAATGTTCGCGTACAATGCTAGACCGGGAATGGCCCACTGGAGGTAGTGATGTGCCACAAGCTGATTCTCTGAGATCCTCCCACATAGATGCACAAATCGCTTCTTGGGAGTGGGGCACTCGGGCATTAAAAATGCTTGACAATTGTACAGAACCGAGACTTCTCCCCCAAGAAACCAGGCATTTTCATCTGACATACAAATAAGGYTTACAACCCTATGTTTCCTCTTTGTGTTCACTAAGTCTATGCTGATGACAATGTGGAGATTGGGGCCACGTATGCATATGAAGGCAGGAGGAGCAATGTTATGACTTCTTACTATTCTGCCCGATACGTGGTAATCTCTTGTTGCTTGAAATACCGACGGTCTTCTTCATCCACCAAAACCAAATTGAGGTAATACTTCACGCTGAACTTATTGTTGATGTTTCTGTAGGTTGGGGTCACATCATAAGGGCTCAAGAACAACCTGATTGGAATCGACTCCCCTGCACCACAGTAACAAACGTTGGTCACAACGCACGCTTATCTATCAAGACCATGCGTACACAAAATCATCTCCTGACATTCACAACGATGAAAGAGGCAAGAAAGCATGAAAGGTATTCTGCCAAAAAATCAGAGGAATTAGTAAAGCAAGGTTGCTCTAGAGAGGTCTATGAAGAAACTCACCACGAACAGGAGCACCATCCATGATTTCATACTTGGCTAGTGTCTCGCTCTCGTTGTAAGTGTTTGGGCCGGATCCAGTAGACTCTCGTCTTCTTATTTCAAGCTCCATGTGCTTGATCTTGATTCGGACTAGTAGAAAATAGATCTTGCCCACGATCACATCCTTCAGATGAAATCTGTTGGAACAACTTAAGGAATTAAAAAAGAATAGCAACAAGAAGAAAACAAGGCTGTTCAAACTCAACTCCATAACTTCAATTCTGTCAATTTTGAGTGTTTTTTTATAACAAAAAGGCCTTGGTCCTTTAGGGGTTAAGGTAGAAATACCTATTACCATTCATTCAATTTGATGTGTATACCAGTAGGTAGAATTGAAATCACCATGAGGTGATATTTTGGTTCTCTAACCCTTAAAGGACAGGTCGATGATCGTGAAATCATCTATTTTAATACCAAAGAAATCACTGCTTTACAAAAATCCAAAAGCATTCATTGGAAGTCAAAGTACTACACATCAGATCTCCCCTATTCACACAAAATTTTAAAGATGAATAATTGCACTTTTGTCATACACAAAAAGATTCTCTATCATCCATCAGACACAAAACATCCGCCTCGCCCTTAAAGGGCTAAACATATAGAAACTCATTAATACACAAAGATAAATATTAATGTTAATATATAAAAAAAATTGTAGAGAGTTTTTGTAGTTCTATGAATTTTCAAAGGTTAAGAAGCCTCAAATTTTTCAATGGGTGCATATTTGGAGTGCCTTGAGAAGAATTCAAAAACATTCATTAAGAGTTTGTTACTTTACGATTATAGAGCACAATATGTAAAGTAGTAGTCATTCAAAGCAAATTGATTAAGGTCATATTGGTAGACAGAAGTAGGTGGCTTAACTTTTTTTTCTTATTGGTTTTTCTTTGTTAAAGAAGCTACACCCAATTGCATCTCCATATGCTTTTTGCCAATCTATGATTGATTATTGAATGGATTGAATAGCCATCATCATTAATCCAAATCATGAAGTTTTCAAGAGCAAGTAATTGCTCGTTGAGTAGTTCTTTAAGACAATCAATGGAAATTGAAGCATTTTCTACTTCGAAGGTGTTTGTAGTCAAAATGAAAGTCAAAATCTAGGATTGCAAAATAACATGATGTCAATTTGGGCTTTTTTGTGTACCGTATCTATAAAKTCCATATATAAATATTTGACCAAACATTGAGAAAATATGGTGTCCATCTCAATGCCTCCACTCTCCACACTCTAGTTGTATTCTTGACTAAATAAATATTTACCTACTTATAATTGTTTACAAATTTACRACCTTAAATCTTCCATACTTAACCCCTCAAAAGGACCCAAAGCCTACATTGGGCTTTTTGAAAACTCAGATAGGCTTTGTGGACTTCATAATTTGGAAGTTTTATAAGAATTTTTTATAGGAGGATGTTACTCATCATAATCTACATGTGAAGCTTTGTTTCACGTCATTGCAATAAATATTGCAAGAGTTAGAAGGGATTTTTTATATTTCAATGTCAAACTAGATAGCAAAAAACATACSGGTTGTCTAAAACATTAAATTGTTATTTGGGATTGTAAGGTGGGTACACCTAAAAGCGCCACAAATTGGTATTGTGGCTAGTTACTATTATTAGGCTAATCAAAATTTCATATTTTGTTGGCAAATGAAAGCATGGCCCAATGCACCAAAAAACGCAATATTTGGATATAGTATGCAAAAGTTATTAAGGGTCAAAGTTTGTTTCTGAAAGCGCCATTTATAGTATATGTACATGCCTGATTTTGGACATGTACATGGACTATAGATGGCGCTTTAAGGTCAGCTGCGCTTATGGGTGTACCCACCTTATAGATTGATATCTACTCAAAAAAATTGAACCATTCAATTCCAAATAATGAGGTAAAAGTTATGAGGAGTTCAATTCAATGAAAATAGAAAAAAAAGCATGCAAAGTAATATTTTGTTTTATTTTTAAAATTTCAAATTTAAATTTAAATGATGGCAGGATATGGATTGTTTAYTAGGACATTTTTATCACCAATGATTTTCAAATTTTCGTAAATTTATTAGCATAAATATTTGTTTTTTCACTTTCATTCAATACTACCTTCTACTTCACAATTTTTTTAAAGATGAATATGAAAGTTTTTCTTAATAATCTTTTCTCCATATATTTTCAATGTGTTTTCCAACATAATGATAAAACCCACAAGTTATAGGACATGTTATTTTTTTTTCCAAAAATGTTAAAAGAAAAAAATTCACCTTTGGAAAAGGCTAGAAAGCCTACATTTTGAAGTTTAGGCACAATGAACTTCTAATCGGTGAAGATATTCACTCTAAAACTTCAGGAGAATGGACTTGAGCAAGTCAACCAAAAGATTCTAGGGTTTAATTTGTTATAAAAATAATTAATGATGGAGATTTTGACCTTGTATTGGAGATGAGTATTTTGAAGCAGGTTTGGGCCTCTAAATGTGATGGTCCTTTAGTGCAAAATTTTATAAATTTGTGCTTTTAAAATTCTATATCTTGGTAAAGTCATAGAACATGAATTATTGAAGTTGTAAATTCCTTGGTTGTAAATTAAATTACCAAAGTCTAAATCTTTAAATTTGAAATTATTGATTTGAAAAAGTTGAAAATCCATTAATTCCAATGATGACTGTTAGGCCAAAACTAGTATTTGAATGATACTTGGTGATATATACTTTTTGTATTGATGAATTTAGGTACATTAGGTGTGAAGAGACAAACAAATACAACTTGGCATAAAATTGTGAGGCCACATAAATGATGCCTTGCGATGAAGGCATACAATTGTATTATTTTATAAAAATAAACTAGAAGTCCACTCAATTAGAAGGTTTGAGGGTTGTTTTTGGGTGGAGAGACCTTAGAGACAAAAAAATTTAACACCAATAATGAAGCCTAGAACGCATTCAAATCCAATTGTATAATATTTTTTCAATTATATTCTTTGGCTATTCATTTGTAATTCTACTTAAAATATAGAAAATTCTCTAAAATATTGACTATCAATTTGAAAAAATGAATTTGCAACCTAAGTGTTTAAATGTTTTAGTTTTAGAAAAGTACACAAAAAGAATATTCACCATCACCTTGATGGATTGATGGTGTCCAAAACAATATTATAAACTTGGAGAGATTTTTTAAATATTTGATCACCAATTATATTTCATTTTTCATTTTTTTGTTAAATTCATGATGAAGTCAAAATTTTCCAAAATAATTTGAAAATCTAAAAAATAATAGAAGACATGTAATCACATTTCCAAAAAATAAATACAAAAAATAACATGCATGTATAGGTGCTTAATTGTGAAATGAAGTTTGAAAAAATAATTATAGGATGAGCTTTTGAAGCTAAAAAGTATGTGGATTTCAGTTGACATGGAAGTCTTAGAAACTAAGTTATGAACTCATTATGTTGGGATTTGCTAATGTATGTAGGCCAATAGGTACTACACATTCTATATTTGTCATTATAAAAATCCCAAAAGGCATGTGAATTTTATATATGCAAAGCGKACCCTATAAGTYAAAGTACAAACTCTCAAAMTTTTTTGAAGKAAAATTAAAATCCAAATTYATATGGTTTTTAATTTTGGAAACTAATTGAAYCTTAAAAGTTTCCATTGGTTTCCTCAAATTACTGTTCAACTTCCTCAATTGAAAAAACATTGAATCAAGCACTAAATTCTCTCTAAATGTGGATCCATGCATGGTTTCAAAGTGAACCTTTTCTTCATTTTTTAACATTTCAAATTTCAAATTCTCTTGGCCTAAGCTTGACTTTTGAATATAATTGAACTTCAAAAATTTCCATTGTTTCCTTCAAAAAGCTTTTCAACTCCCTCAATTGTTGAAAAGACACTTAATTCTCTATGAACTTCAATTTTAAAATAGTTTCTTGAATGTGAAATTTTTCCCATGTACAACAATAGAGTTTGGAAGGATTGCATGCTTTTCCAAAATCTCATTACATAAAACCAAATTACTATGGATTTTTTAGTGGAAGATTCTCTTCAACCTATAATGGTGATATAGACCTTTCTATTTCTAACCATAGGCTAATTGCAAAATTGACTAAGGACTGATTGCGATATTGAGAGCCTTGCAACTAATCATGATGAGCCACAACTACTCTAGGGATTGCACCATAACTTCATGGAAAGACAACAATCTATAGATTGAAAATGGGGGGTGATCGGAAATGGGTTGCCTTCCCTTTCAAGGGGGGGCCAGGCAAGCAGAACCGAACAAGACCAGGCCAATGTTAAGAGAAAGCCCCTAACTTTGGAGGGACCAAATCCCACCTCATTCGAAGATGAGATCGAGTAACGAAGAAATTTGTTTGCAGCCAAATGTTGTCGAACAGCTTGAAGAAGATACCAAATTTGCCAAGGGTAGAGGGCACAAAGTTTTGTGGTCTTGAGCGAGGCCACTCTCAAGTGATCCGTCAAGGGACAAAGTGATCCGTCAAGGGACAAAGACTATGGACTCTGATTTTGAAATCTAAGGCGAAAATCATGAACTAACCGAAAGCAAAAAAGCAGAGAAAGGAAGAATTCTTAACAGGACTAGAGCCCTCTGACAGTCAGAAGAAACTACAAGAACGGTAAACCTGCCAAACTCTTCAAGGAACACCAAGGTGTCCACAAAAATGTACACAGAGTAAGCAACACTACCAATGTCACCTTGCGACATCACCCACGCCACCAAGATCGACGCAAAAGGCAAGCAACAATGTGCTTCGGAGAGTTAACAAAACCTACGAAGRTACCAACTAAATCCACCGAAAGTATCCAAGGAASCCAACCCCGGTCGCCAAGTTTCCGAAAGAAACTAAGACACCTTAACGTCAACGCTAAAGAATCTACTACAGGARWCCTGTAACTATCCCGCACTTTCTCCTCGAGAACGATCCGCAAACTCCCCCAGACTCCACAAACCTAACACCAATTCCCCCGCAGCACCTCTACAAACCTAGAGCATAAAAAGCATCGCCAGCCTAAGATGAATCAGCTGTGAAGAATAAGCCCTCCTGCCAGATGCAATCAATCAAGGAGAGGGGAAATAGGACCGGGCTCCAACCTAAGGACAGCTTCTTTCCACCACTCGCTCCAATGCTTCGCCTCCGGGCAGCGGACCTCTTCTTAGGTCCTGACGGCATCTTGAAATTCTACTACAGAAACTTAACCACGACTGCATACGGTTTCATAAGTTAAATCCCGGCTCGAAAAGAAGATCTCTTCGCCCGCGCAGAGGTGATGCACGAGCAACGAGGAGAGAAAAAAGACTCAKACGTTCCCAGCGAGAGGAAGAAGAAGGCCCCCGAACCCACAGGTTCGGCACGAACCTCGCYCTCAGCTTCGGTGAATTTGTACCTGCAGATTCAATGCTTCAAGCAACCGAGCCGGCTACAGTATCAGTGGTATCTGTCCAACTGTAAGGTAAGTGAAGATTCCTTTCATTGTTGGGCCGCGCCCCATCTCCAATTTTAATTCTTCAACAAAGAAAGTGGTGGGAATCATTTCTCGCCTAAAGTTGTAAAGTAGAATGTTTTCAAAATGAAAAGAGATTTTGAATCACTCTTTTATAATTTTATAGAGTTTGCTTGTGATATGCCCCACCCCACCCCGTATTTGTACTCATGTTACTTTTGTTTGGCCTTCAAACAATATAAAATATCCACGAGGTTGCTAGTTCAATTCCCCATGCTGACATTGCTTGCATGGTGGTATTGTTCATGTTTTTCCTCTTGTATTTTGACTGGGAAGCCTGTGGTGTGTAATCCTAGCTTAAAAATCCGATAGCCATGGATGTATCGTGTCAGTCCTCGTTGCGGCCCTGGAAGGTTGTATGTTATAAAAAAAATACGAAATATAAATCAAACATCTAAAATTTATATTTGTATTGTCGTATGGATATTAGATTAATTCGTATGGCTATGTATGACCATACATCTCATATGTATTCCCAATACATGCCCACATGGCATATGTATTTTGTATCATATCCATATCTCAATGCATCAAGGGCCCCCAATATTTATGTGTGATCGGTTAGATCAATGGTTGTGGATTTTTTCACATTCACTAAATGTCAGAGGTGCTAATGACCACATGGAGGAATATTCCCTTCTTTTGCCTCATTGTCATTGTGATCACAAGTTCAAGTCCTGTTGTATCCAAATGCTTTTTTAGAAGTTCCCTTAACAATTCACATGCACATCAAAATAGACATTGCACGTTGGCTCATTCAAAGGGCTCGGGAGAGGATGTCTGAAGAAAATTTATTGACTAAGATTAGCACAAATGAACCACAACACCAAACTCCATGATTGTGACCAAGTTTGAGTGCTTCAAGGAGTTTCATCATGTGTTTATCTCAAACTCGAGCTCCTAGTTCCTCATTGCACATACACACTCAATTACTCAATTACCATTACAACTCACTATTTTTTTGCTTCAATTCCAAGAGTCCTTTTTGCTTGCTTGCACCTTTTGTTMCGAACTTACTAACCCAGGATGATTAGGAGTCCGAGTTGTTGATAGAAAGGCTCGGATCTCAAGAGCCCGCCACCGCGAGCGGCAATGCACGCGATTCCAAGTTTCTGTCTGAGAGAGTCTGCTGAACCTCCACGCTTCACTCATGCAGCMAAGCCTAGCTACCTGAGCCATGGAGTTGGTGGCTTGCCTTGGTGCGAGCTAGACCCAGCTGCGAAAGTGCGAATCCCTCCCTGGGCATCATATGCCGAAAAAAATTGAACCCTAGAAACCGACGGACAAGTATCACCGGTATCATACCCATCTGTCCATTTTCAACCAAGTCGCGGGAAACACACCCTTAGGGCCGGGACAGAGGGAGGCTTTAAGTGGAAATTATGCAAACATCCGCCGAGCCAGTTCGTTAACTTACTTAGGGTTGAATTTTCGATCCGTCAGTCATCGTAGAGCAGGTTCCTGCACCTAGCGCCATGTATAAATTATTATATATGCTAAAACTGTAATGCAATCCAGAACTTCCTGGACGACGAGATCTCAAAATTTAAGTTAATACTTTGCTAAAACTGTAATGCAGTCCAGAACTTCCTCGACGACGAGATCACAAATTTCAGTTAAAACCAAATTGCTAATAACACATACAAATGAATTAACGTGGAGCTTTATCAAGTAGTCATCAGTAGTCCTCGTTTGTTGCTAATGTCAGATTGCGAGAACAGTGTTTGGATGCGTGAGGCAACTTTAAAGTAATACAACATGGTCATCTTCTTGGGAGGAGTTCCTATCACGTAATGGACATGATTGAATGGTAAGTTAGACCACGGCCAGCTGGTCAGCTTTATAGGGGAGGGCCCTCAATCTATTATTATATTATACTAAATAGTGAATACACATTGTCATCGCAGAACAGAAAATAGGATCAGTAAAACATCCCATTGCGGTGAGGTGACCCATAGTGGAGCATAGTCCGAGGGGTTCTGTAGGAGATTTTTCTAGCCTCTAAAAGGTGGCTTGGATATTTCAAATTTTACCCGGAAGTGGGCTTGGTAGGGTGTAAATTTTATCGGTTGACATCCTCCATTTTGTAATGGAATTAGGCAATTAACTGCCATTTTTGTTTTTCAATATCCGGATTTCCTAAATGTCAAAAATGGGTTGGGTTGTGCATTTTGGTGGTGGATTTTATTCACTCCCCATTTTTTTTTGGTTAATCTCTAAAGGACCAAAGTCCCTACTTGGGATTTCGGGTAGGCTTTTGTGATCTCAATTTTTGAAATTATTTTTTGAAATGTTTTACGAAGGTAGGAAATCACATTAGCTTTCTGAAAACGTAATTTTTATTCCAATCAGTGCTCGGGAGCAGAAGTTATGCCATCCTATGTCTAAAAAGCAATTCATCGAGTGGACAAAAAAAAAATTGAAATTTGAATTTTCATTTCTCAAAGATTATGCTTTAGTCTATATCTAAAGCTTTGATTCATTCTACTTGGACTTATACTGAGAAAGTTATGGAACTGCGAGTCTGAGACACTACATGAAACCCTAAACCCTGGAGGCAGGCAAAAGTAACTAAGACTCTCAGAGTTTGAGAGAGTGACAATGAGACAGAGGTAACGCCCCTATTCTAAGTTTCTCACTATCCACTCAAAAGTGGCAGACAACCTTGTGCTTGCCACCCCCAGTTGCTGAAAAAATCCAAGCCATTGATTTTCTTAAGAGAAAATTAAAACCCCACCACCACCCGTTGATCTGATTTTACACATACCGCAAATGGCGGTGAATGTGGTCCATCAATCTTGGTAAGAAAATATGTCCACCTAGAAATAGACATTGATCATCCGCCGTTGAAAGAAAAAACATGGACCATTAATCATCTTCCACCACAAGATAGGGTTTGGCGCTCCATAAAAACAAACAAATACGAATACACATATGAATACTACTGAATACATATACAACTGAATACAAATACGGCTGAATATTGAATGTTTGTCCCATATTGTTTGGAGTCCTTTCCCCCTCCCAAAATTACAAGAGGGGAGGGAGGGGGTTCTAAATTTAAATTTAATTTTTTTTAATTCAACACCCCCTTCCCCCTCCCAAAAGAATTTTTAAATTTAATTCAAATTTTTTGGGAGGGGGAAGGGGGTGTTGAATTAAAAAAAATTAAATTACTCACTATGTCACTATACTATACTATACTATACACAGTGAGTAGGCAGTCAACTATTGGTTGGAAGACTCACAATTCTGAGTTTCTCACTTTGTAACTTGTCAATAACTCAGTATTCTGTTTTGAGAACTCCAAGTCCCATTTGGGCAAAAGACAGCTCACACCTACAGCTACCTCCAAATTTGCAAAATGCAGACTTCATTATTTTACTTGTTTGGGAATCCCATGTACTTAAGGCCAATTACATCAAATACTGTGAGCAAAATATAACACACTAAGTATACTACAAAAAAATTCTCTATATGTGTCAAAATCATTTCCTAGAAAGCATGTGCCTGGTCAGCTGCCCGCCATAAAAAAAGCATGTAGATTGGTAATTTTCCTACATACTCTTACGACTCATGGCAAAAAAGCCAAGGTTTTTTTCCTACTTGGTCCATTTTCAAAAATCTCCTTTTTTTCATTCAAAACCACTTCCTACACTTTTCTATCTTGTTCGGAAATTATCAAAATCAATCAGCTAGCTTGTAACTAAATGCCGGTACTCCCTGCACATTGTAGTGGACACCTAATGACCCCATGATGGTTTTTCAAACCATAATCAATGTCTAATTGGACTCCATGGAGTGATTAGTAACCTCATTAGGAGCACCCTACTTTTTGAATGTAAATCATTGTAGGAAGTGACTTTTTTTTAGGGCCTTGTACATTAGAAATTATTGTGACCACTTTAAGTGATTAAGATGAGCATATTGAATACAATTTTGGTTGGTTATTAGGTAGCCTATTGACTCTTTACTTCAAAAGCTTATAACTAATTCATACTTTGTCTAAAAAACAAAATTTCAATTGCTCTCATTATTTCTCACAATTGTCTTTGCAAGGAAAAAAATTTGAAAAAATTTAGCAATGGCATGAGGGCAGACTCCAAATTTTGACCACAATAGGCTATTTTACCTCAAGGAAAAATGCAAGGATTTTTTTATTTTTTGCACAATTTTTTTTTTTGCAATTTCTAAATTCAGATTTGCAATCAAAGACTACAAATTAGCTAGGAGAGGTATAGAACATATCCTAGAGACGACTCAATATAGGGGGCTTTTTTTTACTTTTGCCTTCAAATATTATCCTATAGGGCCCATTTCATGGACACAATTTAGTGTCTATCATTGTCATCATGCAATCTATCAAGACCCTTTGGCACAAATATAGTCATTTTTTCATCCCAAATATTTCATCCTATCATTCTCATGTCAAATGTTTTTCATCTAGTTCCATAAGACTTTGACTATAATATGAGATTTGCGGTCAAGGGAGGGCCGTTTGAAGGTGGTTTCCCTCGTTGTGCACAATCTGTAGAGCAGTCACTATTGTCAAAAAAATTTAATTTTTTAATTGAAAAATATAAAAAATAATATTTCTTTTTAAAAAGGTATTAAAAATATAAAAAATGGTTTTGGAAAATAATTTGAAATTAATTTAAAAAATTAATTAATATTATATGACGTAGTAGTCTGCCAACCACGTTAGATTGTTGATGTTGCTAGTTTCCAGAGCTTGGGAACTCAAGATAACTCATGGTCTTCTAATGCCCTCAAATCTCATGTAATGCGGCTATTTAGTCCATATTCTCCTAAGTTCAATGTTACATTGTAACACGTCTATGCTAGTTGCCTCTATATGCAAAATTGACCTTATTGGCTAATGCTAATTTTAGCAATTTCACATTGGTGCTTTCATTCATTCTTTGGAGTTTTCAATTTGGGGGACTTGGAGTTTCAGGTGTGGGCTTTTTTCCCAAAAAATCAGTAGTTCATGTCCTACTTTGATAGGCATAGTGAAAGATTTTGATGTAGATGTAGATAATTATGCACAAGAATTGAAAATTTACATTGTTGGGCTATTTTAACTTTAATTCTTAATTGTTTGTTTCAAACATTTTACATGTAATTGTCATTCACATTTGAAATTGTGTTTCTACAAAATCGACTCCTTTACTTTATCTRACAAAACCATTGGATGTTTTTTGGATAGCTGAAAGACCAATGAGTTTGGATTATACASAATTAAATTTTGGCATAAACATAAATCTTTGATTCATGTTAAATAATATGCATGTCTAAATAACGATGAATGAACATTACTCGAAACATCTAGTGTATATCTAAACTTCAAAATACAAGTAGTAGTTTTATCAAAAAGTCAAACATTGCTTGTAAATGATCCATTGTAAGTTTAATATTGATCAATTAATTTGTGCCAAACTCTAAATGACTCATTTGCARCTAACCTTCATAACTCATAATACTTTAGATTGACATTCATAGGCTATGTTTGATAACACTACTTCAAGTAGTTGATTGTATGTGGTGTTTTTGAGGGGACAACATCACACTACAAACAAATATCACTCAATGATTTGAATCATGATGCATTTAACATCAATAGGTAAGAAAAGGAAACAAATGATGACACTTCTGCTACAAAATAGACTTGTTGTAACATTTCAAAGTATGTGATTGTCTTCATTTTGGCCTTGATATGAAGTGTTATSCTAACGTGTGCAATGTCTATGCTCGTAACAACCATACTACTACTTTTCCAACCCCATGCCTTTCAAATCAATGTGTATTGATTCTAATTTTTGTTCTAACAACTAGGATCTAATAAGAAAAACTAGTCTTTTAGAATTGAACTATTCAAGTGTATTTCCATTTGTTAATAGTAAAACATTATATTGTCATCTATATCTATTTAATCGTAGCTTGTAGATAGTTCTAAGCTTTAATTTTAATAATCATAATATCAAAAATAAATAAAAATTTATATTCTTCGTTTTGAAGACTCCTCTACATCGATTACAACCATGTGAGCTGTTTACATTGAATATTCACATCTAATTGGTTTCTAATTTAAAACAAAACTTAATGCTTTTGTAATTCAATTCAATTAAATAGAATTGAAGTTGATGTCTCGAGTTGCTAAGGTTTGATGAATYAATTATAAAAGTGGAGCAATTTTATCCAAGGCAAAACACTTTATTTGGAAGAATTCCAATGTAATGAATGGAAAAAAACAATGAATAAGATAAACACACAATTAACCCCTAAAGGACCAAGGCCATTTTTCTATCATAAACCATTCAAAACAACAAATAAGATAAACACAAAATTAACCTCTAAAAGACCAAGGCCATTTTTCTGGTATAACCCATTCAAAACTTCCATTTCTATTGCGTTCACCAAAAAAAACAAAAATAACATTTTCTTAAATCCAACCATAGAATCTTGTACTTAACTTGTGTAGATGATGTGGTAAAAATTTCATCAAATTTGACCRTACATATTGGAAGATATGAGCATTCAAAGTTAGGAAAAAAGTTTTTTTTGAATTGCTGTCTGCAATTTTAGATGACTTTGACGGCCATTTGTGGAAACATTTTGCACTGCAAAATTTGAATTAAAAATTTATTGTTTCAAAAAATTGAGTTGAGAGTCGAGTTTGTTTTATACAAAAATAAATACTTGATTTCTATTCTTTAAAAAATTGTCATGTAAAAATAGGTCCAAGATTGAAAAAAAACTAAATGGTTAATAGCTCTAAGATGGGATTGAAATATAATAATCCCAATAGTGAGGTTGTTTTAGCAAGTAAACTTAACCTTGTGCATTAATTTGTTTTGCATTTTTTTGAAAATTGCATTCAGAAATGAATTTTATGAGATATTTTTTCAAGAAAACGCTTAGATTGTCCGAAAAACAAGATTGTCCATAACTTTCTCGTTGCTAGTCCAAAGAGAATGACTAAAAGCTTCACTTGTAGAAAAAAATATTTCATTTTAGGAAAAGAAATTCAAAAATTTTAATTTTGACTTTTTGCAAAATCTTTTATTATTGCCTACAGTTGAATTTGGGGCTTCTTGTGGTATAACTTTGGCTTCCAAGCACCAATTGAGATAAAAATTATATTTAGAMAAAGCTCATCAGCTTTTCTATTTTACAAAGAAGTTTAAAAAAGTTTCACCAAAAATTGAGGTCATAGGAACTTGCCCGAAATCTATTTTATATTCTAAGGGGACAAAGGTCTTTTAGGGATTAAAGCAAATCACACGGGTGGTTGATTGCAACATGGAGTTTTTTTTATTTAACTTAAAATCAAAATAAAGAAGTCCTTGAGGTAACCCTAAATCCTGAGCAAAGTAATGTAATTTGTAATCATTAGCTTAGATATACCTTCATACATCTATAATCACAAACATGCAAAMTACACTATCTTTTAATATTTAATAAATCATCTTTCAAAATATGGTAGAAAATAATTGGTTTGTTACGTAAGCATTGCTAGGGGATTTGCAATTACCAARTGTGCTTTAGATATGAAATTATACAAGAAACCAAAAAAAAAATACAACTTTGAGTTAGCTATTTTTTTATTTGAAAAAAATTCAACAACAAAACTAACTATTAAAAACTATCATTGTTGTTTTAATGCAAAAGTAAAGTAAAAGGTCACTAATAAAAAGCAAAAGGTACCAAGTACAATGTAAAAGGTAGTGAATATAGCCTGTAAATGAAGCCATTATAAAGTAGAAGGTCCATAGTTGATATCGTCATGCAAATATATTTGTTTTTTTTGATTAAAAAGTATAAACAAATACAACATTGACATTCTATTAATCATTCATATAATTCATTATTACATATTTATTCCTCCACAAATTTATAGATTTCTACTGCGAAATGAGAAGCAAATTTATAACTTCATAACTCCTACATAACATAATAAGCAAATTTCAAAATTTCAAAATAGCTAATCACCCAAATGATTAGCAAAACATAATTCTATCACATGTAATAAATKACTCAAATACACTTTATAAAAAAAAGTCTGAACAAATTGATAGAACGCCTCCACACGAACCAGGCCCATAACTTCTCCTTCAAAAATTGCGAGCGACTTCAATATGACGACTACAATAACTTACTAGTAAGATACTACCCGACAATGGCCTATGTGTAGAATGGCTGCTTCTTCAGGACCTCCTCTGTAGGTCRTCGTTTTCGTGCAAGTTCAAGGGCCTCCTCGGCTTCGGAGGGAGCACACAGGCTCCCCCGCCATCGCCATCGCCAACACCCGACAGACGGAGGAGCCGCACCGA
>VACF01001105.1:183944-211341 GCA_006891605.1 Pleurozium schreberi | reverse complement strand
AGTAAAAATATATTAATTCACAAGTTATTAATTTTACAAAAGACCACTTCAGCACAGACAAGGAAGACCAAAGCGGCAATACAACTTAGTACATAGAGTTACTAGACTAATTTTAGGACTAGAAGTGGTTAGGAAAAGTTAGTTAGGATATTATAGAAGGAATAGGCTTGGTCCTATTACCAAAGGCAAAACGGTTAGGGTTTTTGCTAACTTCTCCTATGACGGTGGGAAACTATAAAAAGAGATTTTTTTCCCATTGTAATTTAATTATTAATACCAACAATAC
The DNA here is from genome assembly GCA_006891605.1 of Pleurozium schreberi. NCBI lineage: Eukaryota > Viridiplantae > Streptophyta > Bryopsida > Hypnales > Hylocomiaceae > Pleurozium > Pleurozium schreberi. The sequence continues at coordinate 211,055 of VACF01001105.1, read as the reverse complement.
AAGATCCAATCACCAAAGACCAACTTTCAAGCAATTCAAAAAATCCTTCAAGACAATGATTACTACAAAATCAACTTCGAAAGACAATTCTTAAAGACGAATATAGACAATTCTTAAAGACGAATTCAAATAAAAGAAAAATACAATTAGATAGACACATTTAGGAATATTGGAAGAAAAAATGTAATTTCATTACCAAAGTTAATTTGAAAGGAAGTTGGAAAATTGTGTTTCATCCATAAACTTTGAATTTTTTTCCACATGTACATTTCATCATGATATAAATGTGTAATTTTTTTTCAAATCATTTTGAGGTGTAAAAAAAAAGATGTGAGGATCCAACAACATCTTTTCAATTCTTAAAAAATTCACCAAAAATCACATACTAGATCATTTTTCGATTGGATTGCTCAAACGGGTTGAGTGTAAAAATCATCGAGGGTCTTTATATTGTTCACAAGTTGTTAGTGAGGTTAACATATCAAATTTGCTACAAACATAGTTGCAAAAGTCATGTGGTGGCCTTTTGGTCCTTCATGGTTAATCCTTGGCTTTAAGGAAACATCATAGAATTGCCTTCTTATTGTACGATATGATAAATAAGATAGGAGAGGAAAAATCGAAATTTTGGGAAGGTGGAAATTCTTGAAATATTTTTCAGTAAATTTTCCTTAAAAGACAAGAGAGATTGGCATGTAAACTAAGTCGTTTCATATTTTTTGATGCTTTGTGGATTTACTTATGAAGTTTAGAAGTCAAATCCACTCAGGCTCTAAAACGCCCACCATCTCAAAATGCACACTATTTGTACATTCATGTAAATTCTTGTAAAGATGAGCACCATGTACAAACAATATGCATTTGAGGCGGTGGGCAATTTTAGAGCTTGACTAGATTTTGAGCCTCCTACCTTAGACATTATTCATGTGAATGGATATGTATGTATTTATTCAAAATGTATGATGCCACTAGATGAAATTTTTTTTCTCTTACCAAAAAATCATATTTTTTTCTTTCAATTTTTCTTGTGCTTGTTTTAACAACATTGTTAACCATTTAACCTTAAAGAAAGGATTTTTATTAAAGCAAAGTTGTCCAAAATTGCTCATCTTTTGGTGCATTGACCATACAATTGAAAATTAAWTATTTTTCTTAAAACTTCAATCATTATATAACATTCTTAAAATCCAAAGCACAAGACCTTCGACATTTCCATCAAGTCTCATTTTTATGTGGAAATCTTGACTGTAAGCTTTCTAATGACTTGTAGGCTACAATAATACGAACATATCATTATTATGACAATATTGTAGAAAAKCTCACTAGCTCCTAATTCAAGAATGTTATGATCATACAAAGTTTATTAGACTATTAGGTCAATTTGTGGAGTAAAAATCAACATGTTTAACAACGTGGATTATAAGACTATAGCTTTTGAAGTTTGTACAACAATTTCTTTTCATCCCTACCAACCCATATCAACATAGTTCAAACACTTGTGGAGTTAGATTTTTATCTRTTCCAAATTAATCTTCTATATCATTGAGTAATGCATCTTGTTAAGTGCACACATGCAAAATTTCAAAGCAAACATGGGGGGCGACCATACTCTAAATTTCTTTGCAAAAAGAGGTGGTCAAGTAAACCCACAATTATACAATAGCCATTTTTTGATGATTTCTTGTGCAATGTGTAATTTTAAAATCTAAATTGTAAAAATACAGTCACTTATAAAAGAGAAAAGGAAAAAAATATTAAATTTAAGTGTGTGTGAAAAAAAAATCATTGCTGATGAAGCAATTACTTTTATTCTACTCACCAAGTTTGGAGAAGGCATTGATCTCCCGAATTTTGCCTTTTCCTACAAATATTTTTGTCCCTGGTTTTCCCCTTCCATCAGCCTAACTAGACATGAAAAGGTGCTTCCAAGACAATTACAAATGAATAGTCTTTGATTCATTATGACGTAATTTTGACTTTTGTAACATTCTATCCAAAATAAAAAAAAAACAATTAATGGCTTCTCCATATAGGTATACCCAAGTTTTACAAAATAATTCTCTTAACTCCAAAAGGTTCAAAGTCTTGTAAAAGGTTTTTAATAATTTTGGGCAAGTTCCTATCATGTCAAATATTATTGTGATCATTGAAAACTTTTCTTCAAAATATGATAATGTATGAGTTTTTTGGTAATATGATAATTTTTTATTTCATTTGGTGTTTGAGTAAAAAAATTATGTTGTTGTAAATACAAAATGTTCAAGTCCAAGCAACAACAAAAAAAAACTCACAATTTATTTTTAAAAATTTATTGTCTTATAGAATATATTTATATCTACATCAAAAGCTTTGATGAGTTTCAATTGGAGTAGTGATTTGAAAGTTATAAATAGTCTTGTTTTAGGGGCCATGAAGGCAAATTAAATATTTAAAACAAATAACATATAGAATTTGTTTTTGAACTAAATTCTCACAATTAAAAAAAAAAAGAATGTATAGAGTAAAGATTACTTGCCACAACAATCTCACCAATAGGACTGTCATGTTTCATTCCATTTTGAACTTTTAGCAATTAACTTTGTTCCTTTCATCTTAACCTTTTACWTCCACTTAACATTTTTTTAAGGATGAGAATTATAAATTCTTTTGAAAATTTTGATTTCAATTCAACTCTCTACTTTGAAAATCGAAACTTTAAATTCAATAGTGCAAAAAATTCAAGTTAAAAGGGATTCAAAGTTTGAAAACCTTGTAAAGCACAAAACAATGTTTTATTTTCACTTTGAATACTACTATCCTACAATCTATAGTGTAGAAGTGTTTTGAAATGTTCTCCACACATTTTCAAAAAAGTCTAATGCAAGGTGTTGTATTTGACTATGTAAAAAAAACACTTCTACTATTTATTTTTCTACTCACTAGAAATGATAGTTTTTTAAAGGAATTTGGAGATGTCATAAACCTTTAGGAATTAACCCCTAAAGTTCCATGTCTATGTTTTCACTAAAAATGCTTCAAAACTACCATTTTTAGAACGAGTTCCAAATTTTTGAAAAAAAAAAAATTTTGACACACGCAACCGTAGGAACTTGTAGTATGTTGACTTGAGAACATGTGCTAAAGATTTCAATAATTTCCACGGCGTGGATTACAAGATATAAGCATTCAAATTCACCAAATAATATACACAATATCAAAAAGAAGGAATTTGAGTCCTTTCTTTAATGAAAAATGAAAAATGCACATATAATTCATCTTGTAAGGTTGTTTACCGATAAGCAATGAACGTGTTTGAAAGTCATTAAACTTGTAAAATCTAATTTATTTATTTTATCTTTGTTKCTCAATAKTAGACAAACATTTTAAATTGAGTGGATTGTACTTCCTTAACTCCTACATGATTGYGGTGTTTTGAGATYCAAAATTGCTTCGAAACATTTRTACTCAAAACAAGGTTATAATCTTCATTTATATGTATTCTTTAACAAATCGAATAGTAGGATCCTTTAGTTAACTTGTTCAAGTATATCCTTCCAAAAATTTATAGTGAAATTATCCGTCGATTGTAAGTTCAATGTAAGGTTGTCTTTTATAGGTGTATACATGACAAATTGTGTAGGTGTGCAAGATTGGGATTGGCCCTAGAAATCCAATACCTATTAATTGCCTAAACTAGGATTGAGTACCTTTTGCACTGCATACCCACAACTATATTTATTGGTCAATGTGCCTAAACTTTTAAAAGCTAGTACTTTGTAGTCCTTCTCAAGGGTGAATTTTTGTCTTTTAACACTTCAAAATGAATAAGTGTATGAATGAATGTATGTCTTGTAACTTACGTGCTGATAATACATGAATTTTATAATTAAAAAATCTTTTTTGTTTTCCACTTTAAAATTTTCAAAATAGGAGCTAGGATGTGATGAAGGAAAAAATTAAAGCACTGATAATTTTGTAAGAAAATTGTGAATTATGAATTCCAATGGTTGGAATGTTCTCATAAAAAATATATATCTTCTTGTTGTTTTATTTGAAAAAATTCATTATTGAGTTCAAGAGAGAACTTCATATATTCTTTTACCTAGAATGCTCGCAAAACAAAACCCCTCATAGCTTTCATAGCATTTTTTTGAGTTGAATGCTTCAATTTTTTTGTGTAGATATCAATCTATAGAATAAAATAAAAATTAATGAATCTCTTTTCAAGATGTGGTTTTAGTTGCTCACTTTGACATCGRAATTAAAAACCTCAAAACTTTTACAATATTTATCAAAATGACATGAAACAAAACTTCACAAATAGGTTGGGATGATTAACCAAAAGTTCATGCAAAAATTCCAATTTATATAGTCAATAGAGCCTCCATGAGTTCTCAAAAACTCCTAAGTAGGCTTTGTAGTCCTTTAGGGGGTAAACATATTTTATATTGGATATGATTTCTCTTCACCATTCTTTCAAAAATTTGTAGTAATTTCAAATCTCAATATGTTTGCCAATGTGTTTCATCCTTTTTGTATAGCTCTTGTAGTGAGCTCTTGAAAACTTTCATGACCCATTTACATAATGATGRCTTGTCTAAGGCTTAAATATACCAATGTAGATAAAAGTGATAGTATCATAAAATAAAACATATATACATAATAAAAAATATGTGGCCACAAAGGACTTCTTGAACAATTAGCCCATAAAGGACCAAGAGGTGCATCTTTTTAGGTTTTATCCCTCTAACAACACAACGCCCTGAAAATATTAATTTTTTTTTTTTTTTTTTTTTTCTCTTCTGTTGGTAGGTTGTGTTGAAGTCTGGGCTCCTTGTGTAAGGTTTTATTGTTTGAAAACCAATATTCTTTTTTTTGTCGAGGATTGTTCCTCTAGTTTTGAGTATTGTTTCCTCTATGAATGGGAATTGCCCATGTGTTTTATATATATGTATGTATGTATGTACACAATGGATGACAAAGAACCATTCTGTGATGTAACACAGGAGTGCAAAATTTTCATCCTTTCAAATTTGCATGAAAAGGAGAGGTCTTGCACAATAGTTTGACCCCGAATGAGTGCTTTTGGATATTATTTTTAAGCAAATGATTCACACCTTGGGCGAAAGGGTAATTTCTACCATGGTTAATCAATATTGCTACGCCAATCATGCAATCTTTCTGCAGGTGAAGTTTTACACACAGATGCCTCTGTCCATTTGAATTTAAAAAGCCTATTTCGCAGCAAATTAGAGTGGGTTGGGTGTAGATTCTGCTGACATGTCATTTCTGTGTTGCAGGGGACTGTCATAGGAGCCCAGCTATAATGTAATCAATTGAACCTGGACTGCTGGCTGAGGGGGCATGGATTGAAGAGATTGTTCCAAGTAACTTAATAAACTTATGAATCTTACTAAGCTAGGAGGTCCACAAAGCGCTCATTTAAGAGCTGATTGAAACTAAATTTTGGGAAAGTGAAACTTCTAGAAATATTTTTGAGTAAATTTTTCTTGGAAGAGAAGTGGAATTGGCATCTAATCCAAGCCGTTTCATATTTTTTGGAGCTTTGTAGAATTAGTTATGAATTTTTGAAGCCGAAATGGTGTAGGCCATTTAAACCGCCCACCTCCTCTAATGTACATTGTTTGTACATTCCTAGAAATATGAAAAAACAACATGTACAAGCAATGTACATTTGAAGAGGTGGGCGTTTTAGAACTTGAGTAGATTTCGAGCCTCCTACTTTAGTGCATGTTACACTAATAATTTGTTGAAGTCTTAATATTGAAACTACTGTAGACTAAAAATTCAATTATATTATAATCATTTAAAAAAATAATGATAATAAGATTGAGTTTGAAAGGCTAACCACGACCAAGTTTGATAGGCTAGCAATGACCGACTTCGAAATGCTATCTATGATTGAGTTTGAAAGGCTAACCACAACCAACTTTGATAAGGGAACGACGACCAACTTTGGTACGGGAAGGACGACCAACTTTGGTATGGGAACGACGACCAACTTTGGTATGGGAACGACAACCAACTTTGGTACGGGAACGACGACCAAGTTTGAAAAGACAGCTATAATTGAGTTTGAAAAGCTAACCATGACCAAGTTTGATAAGGATACCAAGACCAAGTGTGAAATGATAGCTATAATTGTCATGAATGTCTTTATCATGTTAAAAGAGATCATGGGGCCGAGGGGCTTGGAGGCACTTCACATGGAAGCAAGGGATATTCTATGACCACATTCCACATAAGTTTGACTGGCATCTTTTGGACACTATGGTTCAAGAAAAACAATGTGGAGTTCAATGATGTGTAATGGCACCTAGCTAAGCCAATGCATAGAATCTGGTTGGGCATAATTGACCATGGTAGGGTTGAATAGGATACTTCTTGCAAGCTCCAAAAGAGAAATTTGGATCATAGGGAGGCAAATCAAGGTTGCTTGACTAACTCCAAAAGGCTTTATAGGCATGTGTTCATAACTGTCTAAATAACTAAATGAAATCTTATAATAAAAATTATGTCCTATTTTAACAAATAAACTCAATAAACATTGATAGGCCTATTGCAGCAATCTTTAGAGTGGATGTTAATCATCATCATTTTCTTGTAAACTTTAGTTTCACATCATTCCAATAGATATTGCATGCTAAGGCAAGAACTTAGAATATATTCTACACAAAGAGTAAAACTCTAAGGTCCGGGCATCCAAAACATGGATGCGCCTTGATCAACCTCAATTGCAATTTTCAAAATAACTATTTTTGAAATTTGATTTAGATTAAGAAAATGAAGCTTGAAAAGTTTTGTTTCCACCCCATTTTAAAGTTTCGAAAAACATTAAAAATTGAAAGAGTAATTGCAATTGAAAGCTCCATGTGTTAGAATCCAAATAACACGATATGGTGTGTTTTTCATTCATATTTTCTTTTCTTGACATGAATTTTACTTTTAAACTATAAAATTATGTTTCTCATTCTACCATTCATCTATGGTAAAAAATATAGATTATTCTAAAATATATTATAATTTATATAATTTTATTTCCACTGTTAGCCTTAAAAATTCACAGTAATTTGATTTTAATTCACAGTAATTTGATTATTGAAAAAATAGAACATAAATAGATAATAAAATTTTGAAATACAAAAAAATATAAAAATTAATACATCAATTAAATAAAACGATAAACTTGGTTTAATAGTTGAATTTGACTTCAAGTTTTTTTTTTGTGTTTTTTTTGGGTGTTAAATATAAAATAAGAAATTGAAAATTTTTCACACTAATCCCTATTGCTACTTGTAACTCTTGAAAAAAAATCAAATAATTTCGGCTGTTTTTGTTAATTTTTCTCATTTATGTTTAATATTTGCAACAAAATGATAACAATTACAATTTTTCACAAAATAAATTGAAATTTCTCAATGTCATATAGAATTCATAGTTCAAGTAACAAAAATATAAGATTACTGTTTGAACAAAGTTTCCAAGGGTGAATTTAGCTTAGACATGATGTTTGACCATTTTACAATGGATCACGTCCTTTAGGGGTTAATTAAGTTTATTGGATTGTTTAGATTGATACCTACACACAAAMATTTGAATTGTTCTATTGTAGTTTATGAGATGAAGGTTATGAAGAGTTTTATTTTACAAGAAACTAAAATAAAGAATATGTTTGTATATAAGTCAGTTTTCAAACTCAATTTAGAAAATTTCCATATAAAACAAAAAAAATTGAATGTACACTTGTTTACTAAAATGCTTTCACAATTGTTTTTTTATACTTATTGATTTTTGTCAAATTTATTAGCGATTAAGTTTTTTTTGTTACATATCACTTTTCTTCTAAATAATTTTCTTAATGATGAAAATAGGAAAAAAAAATGGATAAACCTTTTTGGATAAATTATTTCCCAAATATTCTCAACCCATACATGTTAATTTAGGACATATTCACTAAAACAAACATCTTTTAGGATATACATGTTAATTTCTAAACTTATTAGAAGACGAAGGTTGAACTTGCAATGGGTGGAGATAATCACTCTAAAATATTTAAGACGATGAGCTTGAACAAATTAACTAAAGTTTTCTATAATCGGATATGTTAAAGAATATGTATAGTTGAGGATTTTAGCCTTCATTTGGATATGAGTATTTGGATGTTGTTTGGGCCACAAAATTCCACAATCTTTTAGGGGTTTATGTTATTTGTTAAAACTCCTATCAATAAAGATTACCATGCTTGTTTACATTGTCTTGAGACATATGACATGACTATTTCATTAACAATCTCAATATTGGATGGATGTGCTCAAATAGAGTTTGCTAATGTTGCCATGTTTAAAAAATTCCTTTGCATGACTCCTAACTTTAAGAAAAGAATTTGGTGTGTTATAAAACATGGCTTGCAATGTTTTTTTGAAATTTGCATGGAATAATAAGATGTTTGGCATGATGTATAGGAATTATCTATGTGTGCAAACTTCAAAAAAACTTTTGTGGATCCTCATTAAATCAATTTAAAGACATTAACTATTGAAATTCATCCACATATTGAATTGAATTTTTTAACCCTTAAAGGTCGGACCTATCACTGCGGGGAAAGGTGGGGTACAAAATGTAGTGCTTGACCGAGGTAAAAAATATTGTTCACACACATGTTTATCTTTGGAAAAATTGTACAAACCAATACTTGATGCTACCCATTCAAAAATTGAAAGAAGGGCAATGTGGCACAAAACACTTTCATGTGGAAATCTTTACTATCTTCATAGAATTACGCCTACCTAAAAATATGGAAGCAATTAAAAACACTAAATTTGACTTCCGATGATGTTTGAAATATGTATGGTCACTTTCACAAAAAGAACAGATGAAAATTAGTGAGTGTCCACTCACCAGATGAGATTTTGGTCATCCAAAGGACGCAAAGCGTCCGCCTCGTCCTTTAAGGGTTAATAATTGGCTAAAATCACGTTCCTTATTATTTAGTGGAAATAGGAAAAAATATTGATGTTTAAAAACCTCAAATGGAATTTTCATATTAACTTCATGTGCAAGACTTCCCTACTTATGATAATTGAAAGATTTATAAATTACAAATGTTGAGGGTCAAACTTTTGATTCAAGAAGCTCTACATTGGGATTAAAAAATATAAGATATGGCTTCTTTGGGAATTCTTCTTTTCAACTATTTTCAATTGATTTCAAATGACACCCAACTACTTAGATACAATGTAGCTATAATGCATCTAATTGAGTAGCAATTAAGGCTTGGGAGTTTTTTCCTTGTACACAGAAAGGCTCACCAGTTATATATAGAGGATGAGCTTTTAGCCACCCTATCTATCACTTAGGCATCATATCACCCAATGTCTAAACTAATATTTGGGGATGGCTATTTATCGCTTAAATGCTATACATGTTTTTTGAAGGAATATTTGACAATACGTTCTTCTATTTTCTATGGTGAAATCATTTAATTGCTATAATTTGGAAAAAACTTCATTCTATTATGAATGGTGTTTCAAAATACTTATAATCACAACAAGGCTAAAAGATTCATCCATATTTATTCTATAACAAATGCAATTCAAGGATCCTTCAATAAACTTGTTCAAGCGCATTTTTTAAAAAGAATTTAGTAAGAATCCCCACCAACTGCAAGTTTGTGCGCCTAAACTTGAAAAAGGAAGTTTTTTTTAGCACTTTTTGACGATGAAGTTTTGTCTTTTAACATTTTTAGGAAAAAACATGTATGTTTAGAACTTGTGCAATTTAGCCAATGTGATGGAAAATCTATTGAAAATGCTTGTAACAAAATATACCCTCCAAAAAACAAATATTCATTTTATTTATAAAAATTATAGAGTGGAAGGTAGTACTTGATGATAGAAAAAACTAAATCGCTAATAACTTTTACAAGAAATTGGAAAATTGTTGATTATAGTATTGTAGCAGGAATGTTCAATTAAGAAATTTTTATCCTATGTTTTTTATTATTTAAACTACTTAAAAAATGAATTCAAACGAGTTTCTACGTTTTTTTTCTACCTTCATTGCTTGCAAAGTAAAACTCCTTGTGACTTTCACTTTCTTATTTGGAATTGAATGCTTCAAACACTTTTAAGTAAGTATTAATATATATATAAAAAATAAAAAATAAAAAAATTTAGACTATATTTATAGATGCCTAGTTTAACACTAAAAAATAAAAAAGAATTTATAACATTTGCAATATTTACCGAAATGCTTTGAAACATAACTTTACACGTAGATTATGATGATGAGCATCCATCCTAAAAATCTCATAGAAAAATTCTGATTTATGAAGTCATTAGAGCCTATATGAGATTTCAAAAAATCCATAGTGATCTCCTTAGTCCTTTAGGGATTCAAATATAACAAGACATAAGGTAGAACCACCTATAACCAACCAAATAAGGAATTTGGATGAATCTGAAGCAATGGAATGCAAGCTAAATTTTTTAGAGGTGTGTTGATAAAAATGATGAGGATTGCAAAAACTTTGGTAATTTTATTGCATGAATTGAAATTACTATGAATTTTGAAAGGCAAAAAGTGCTCCGGACCCATAGTCGATCTCTAGACTCTTTCAATTCCGATCATTCAAAAAACTACTTTTCCACTCATTGCTTCCTACTTTTTTTTGCACTACTTTGGAACATGTATCATGAACTTTTAGTCCCAACTTTGAAAAGATAAAAAAGAACATTCTAGCCTTGGTTGGAAATAAGTCAATCTATAATTGGCTATGGGGCACTGGTTGGTAATGGGTGGTTCTACCTTACACCATTGGATTGATAATTCAATTGTTCATTGGGATGTCATTTTAGAATCCAATCATTGTTATGCTTAAATATGATATTATATATGTAGAATACTTGACCATTTCGTAGCTCCCCTCTTTTTCCATGAAGGACAATCCTTTTGAATACTCCAACTTTGTAAAACACCAAAAATTTAAATTATTAGATGACAAAAATACTACTAAGGTAAATCACCCAAAGCATCCACAGTCCCATTCTTGTACCCTAGACTACCCTAATGTGTCCTTAGAATTTAATTGATGTGTCCTCCAAATGCTTAATTCTAATTTGTTGATTCATTTGAAGGACATATACTTAATTTTGATTTTCTACCTACCTATTTTTGGAGATTTTAGTTTAGAATCTATCTATGTGACAGTTTCAATACTCCAGGGAGCCGACATAACAATGTTAACATTTGTAGGAAGGTACCCTTTTGCTCCCCCAAAATCTGCAGCCCCCCAATAAATGATGTTCAAAACACTAACAATGCCTGACACATGTCCCAGTGCTTAACCAATCATTTTTGCAGCATTATAACTAAAATCCCCTCCAAAGTATCTTGGGAGGAATTATCTCTCCACCTCGAGGGAGTCTATTCATGTGGTTTAATAATGTTATGAATACTTTGAAAAATCTTAAATATTACATACTACATCTGAAAAATCTAATTTTTTCTTTTGGAATATTCACGATTTTCACTCGCTAATACTACAAAAATATTTTTTTTTAGGAAAAGGTGCCTCCAACTATGCTAAATTGTTTACATTGATGATTTTGGGTGTTTCCACCGCATACAACTGAAGACCCCATCGCAATCAATGACCCCCTTGTTTTGCCACTTCAAGTCATTCTAGGGGTGCAAGTAAAATAAAGATCCCCTATTTTGCGCTCGATTAATTTTACCTTATTCACCCTATTAGCTAATTTGAGGCCCTTGATTGCAAAATATGAATTCAAAATTTGAAAATTTTATCATGTGTGGAAAATAAGAAATTTCAGGGTTTTCCTAGCAAGGGGGCCAGTTCACCGCAGCCACAATTGGCTAAGAAATTAACTGAGGAAGACTTGTTATAATCATGATATTTTCTTAAATTCTTAACCCCTAAAGGACCAACATGCATTTTTTGGCAACATAGATTTTTTGGGCAGGTACGTGTGACTAGAGATTTGCATATTTTAGGCTGAAATTTTAACAGAATGTGGGGACGAGGAATATCTTTCATATGCACAAATTTCATGACATTTGGAAATTTGAGTCAAAAGTTATTGCATGATATGTTGTTTGTTTCTCAACTCGGGCAGTCCGAGCAGATCTGAAAAAATCACTTTTTTTTAAAATAAAAATTTGAAATTTGTTCTTCAGATTTATATGTACTCAAAAAGCTTTGAATCATTGCATTTCAGTAGTTGAGATGAAAGTTATGAGGCTTTTTAGTTTGCGGGCAGTTATGGAATCCCTGCACCAAAAAAAACTTTGAAGTCCTTTATTTTACTGAAATTTCACTATTTTTGAAAAAAAAACAATGCTATTGGATGTAGATTGTTTATTACAACAATTCAACCATTTGGATTGGAGTTTTTTTAATTTTATAACTAATTCATTAACAATTTTTTATTTTGAATCATTCTCTACTTCTTTCTACTTACTATTTTTTTCCTATATGTTGTACAACTCCAAATGATTTGAAAATTTTCATGTATGTAGCCAACTTGCCTTGAAGAATGAATCCAAGGAAGCACAACCATTTTGGACATTTTGTCATAATGATATGACCTTGTGAAGTGTAGCTGCCCGGTTTTTTGCAAGGTCTAAGACAAGTGAAGTACAAGATCCTATGGTTAGATTTTTAGGAAAAGTTATTTTTTTTGTTTTCTTGGATGAATGCAACAAAAATGACAGTTTTCAATGGGGTTTTTTTTATAGAAAAATGACCTTGGGTCTTTAAGGGTTAAGCTACTTAGTAAGACCTCCACTTTTCATACAAAATTCCAAAGATGAATATTTGCATTTTTGTCTTACATAGTTTAAGGATTCTTTGTCATTCATTGCACACTTAGTGTTTACATTGACTTTAGAGGTTTAGGAATGATTGATTTTTCTAAAATCAAGTTTTTTATAAATTATAAATCATAAAATGTTCATTGTAAATATGTTCATTTTTTTCTTGCAAACAACCAAGTTGAGTGAGTTACCTATAACCAACCATGAAGGTAGTTGAATATGATCCAAAAACAAAAATAGGAAGTGTCAATGCAATTGAATAAGGAGGCATGCAAATGAGCCTCAAAGAAACAATTCAAGTTCACTTTCTTGGGAATGGAATTGTGACGAAGAACAAAAGAAGGTTCATATATCTCACTTGGTATCATGAAATGATTCATATTGTCATATGTGTAATAAATATAGATTGAAAAAACTAAATGGAGTGACAACCACATATTCATCACATCTATATAATTCCATAGTAAAAAACTTAGAAAGGCACCTTGTAGTCACTATTGAGACAATACAAATCCGAATTTGTAGTTACCATTTAGATCGTATGAATCAAAATCTTTCTACCATAATCCACATGAATATCACCACACGATCATATCACCAAGGGTGGTAAATGCACCATTCATCACTTCAATACATGTAATGAAGCTCTAGCCATAGTGAAACAACTCCACATTTTTGTTTTCAAAAACGTTTCAAGATCGCTTTGCTTTTGGTGAAGCAATGCATTTTGCATTGCATCCACTCTTTAGCTACTTTGACGCATGCATCTTTTTCATCCCAAATTGGGAATTCTATCCATACCATGTGTACGTAGAAATGAGAAAGAATTGACAAAATATATTGTTGTTGAGCTTCAAACAACATTTGGAATATTTTATAAGTTTTAACAACAAGTTTTCCAAGTATCTAAGGGAGAGGCACCCAATGCCGTCCACGTACCCAATGCCGTCCCTTTCTAGGTCAGGCATTCATTATAGAACACAAATGTAGTGGTACTGTAGACTACTTATTATTTTAAGTCAAAGAAATAAGCCATGTACCGCCTACCTACATTTATGGCATGAAATGATTATGTCTTGTAGATTTGGATGGCATTGGGTACAAGGACGCCATTGGGTGCCTTTCCCTTAGTCCATTTTTTTCGCTAATTTTTTAACCCTACATAGAAATTTTATAGATTTTGTCACCATTTATTTTTTCCAATGTTTTCATATTACAAATGTTTTTTTTCCCCAACTTCAAGTGGCTAACAATGAAATAATTGTGCGTACTTCCCCATCATTGGCTCCAAAGAAGCATAATTGTAATTTATTACAACGGTGCTATTTGACTCCCTAATGCAACAGTGCCAAGAAAAAATCATGAATTTATTTTTTGAGGGGGACTACAATAGTTCCTATCGTCCTATGAATATTTTCCTCTATCAATAGAAAATATTCATGTGTTTAAGAAAAAAAGCATGTGGAATTGGCAAGGAGTCACAACGGGTAGTCACATCTTTTTCAGCTTCCAAAACTTCTTTGAAGAATGTGGATGTGGCAAATCCGGTCTGGCTTTTGCTTGGCCATCTTTTGAAGAATAATCTTGTTCTCTGAAGTCTTTCCTGCACCCACTATTATGCTTTGGTGGTGAAGAATGGGTGTGAAAAAGACTTTGCATGCGAACGTTTTCATGTAGTGCTTGTGTAGGTTTCCATTGTCTTAGCAGATTTCACAGTTGCAACCTCTTTCTTCATCGGCTTTGCTAGAGCTTGCGGTGGTGATTGGGTCCCGGAATCCTACGTACAACCCATCCACTGTTTCATCCACTGTTTGAAGTAATTGATTCTCAAGCTTTTGATTCTCCATGTTCTTTTGGTGAAAGAGAAGTGTTACACCTTCTTCACCCATAACTATAACCCATTGACTCTTGATTTCCCCCAAAAGCATGTCATTCTTCAGAGGAGTTTTGTGGGATGAAGAAGGTGTGACTATAACTTACTCTTAATTATTTTGTGCCATGAAATTCCGTTTCATTTATGTAAAAATAAATAAATAAATAAATAAATAAAAAATAACTTACTCTTGGACCCAACCCCCGAAGCTGAGAGTGTGAACAGCAGCAATAGAAGTTGTACCCTCAAATCCACAGCTGATTGAGTTCCAATCCATACGTACAGTAACTTATTATTAGCCGGGCCTTCCAAATCTTAACGGAGTCCGTCCAGCTGTTTACACACGGCCAGGGAGGATTGACCCCCCTTATTGCCCCGTTTTTTACCCCTGGGAAAAACATTGGATTTTCTTATTTGCCACATACAACACATTTTGGAAATTACGAATTTTTATTTCTATTCAGAGGCCCCGATATAGCTGATGGTAGTGAAGAAACACAAAATTGACAAAGCACAAAATAGTGGGCAATTTTTACATTTACTTTTTGGCTGGGCAATTACTGGGGGGGGTCAATCCTCCCTGGTCTTTACGAGCTTTGAGTGGACATATCTCATAGTGAATAAATTTACCTTTTTTTAAGGTTTATTTACACAAATGAAACATAATAGTGTAAATTTTCCTTTCATAAAAAGAATCCTTTGCTTATAAAATAAATTTTTTTGAAAAGAAAAATCCTTTGCCAAAGAAATGATCATGTTGGCTGATAAGTTACAAAAGTGGAAAAGACTCAACCCTCACGATGGCCATAACATTCTTAACCTTTCTTAGAGGGTCCCTTTTGCTTGCGAAGAAAGTGGGAGCCCCCCAGCAAAGAAAGTTCCTGTTGAATCCACATGCAAAGAAGGCTTTGGCCAAGGGATGGGTCAACAATGTAAAATGGAAAAGCCAATTAGTGAACTTGTATAGATTATGATTGAAAATCCCACCGAGGTTTATTGAGGGGAATTATCCCTCGACCTTGGAAGTGCACATTCCACTAGTGAACAATGTTATGGTTAGGATGAAATGCCCCCCCTCGCTCAGCCCCTCAAAAAAATGCTGAATTTTTAAGTTTCCATGCATTATAAAATTTAAAAGAAATTGAATTCATGTTTGCAATTAGAGGCCCTAAATTAACTAAGGTGGGTGTAGAGGGCCAAAATAATTGAGCCCAAAATAGGGGGCTTTTTTTTACTTGCACCTCGGAATGACTTGGAGTGACCGAGCTATGGGGGTCAGTTTACCCCAGCCCTCACAGCGGTTGAGTCCATATTTCCATTAGTTTCCTCCCAGTTCTTTAAACTACTTTTTCACAGAAATTAAAGTAGACTTGTTGTACTTCATTGTCATTGTGTGTGCTCTAACTTAACTGAGATTTTTTGCCATTGAGAAGTTCCAACTCATTTAGTTAAATAGAAAAAAAAAAACTAAGGCCTCACAAATCACCACAAGTGAGGGCCTCCCATTCGCTCTTCCCAACTCCCAAGAAAGAACCAGAGTTTTGGAGGGGGATTTCCATTCCATTTGGGTTCAAAATAAAAACCAATTCAAACCTTCAGTTTCATTTTTTCAAAAATCCTTCCCAAGTTCCCATATTCCTTGTGATCATGGGTTATTAGGGTTTTAGGGGTCTAAATTAGGTTGGGCGGCTAAATTAGTGGGCTCCAAAAGTCCGATGGAAGGGGTGCTGCAACCGAGGCAAAGGGTGATGAGAGAAACGAGGTGGGAGGGGACCCCCAATCAATGATCATAAGGGGAAGGGGGGGTTAAATAATTAATTAATTAATTTACCAATGGAACTGACCCCAATCAGGGGCTGCCAATTTGTTTTTTCTTTCTATGATTGGGGCTTACCTTGCCTGATTGGGGTTGCTTACACGAGATTGACCGACTCTCCATGATTAGTTCATTCTCAATATTTAATATAATAAATAACGGCGATAGGATTCTTTTTTTTTTTTTTTTTTTTTTTTTTTTCCAGATGAAACGGTTAGGGAAGTTTTCAGAACTGCCCTGATAGTTTGCCTCACGCCTGGTTGTTGTTTTTCCAAGGGGTACCAGTTGGGTCTTCTGCTTATCAAATGACCTCCCGGGTCTTTTCCTCAGATATCGAATTTTCAATAGCCACTTTCTTTCAACTTCAAATTTGTAAAGGCTACAATCTTCTTCTTTCGAAGACTTTTGGTTTTGAAATTTAACTGCAACTTTCATTTACACTAGTGTGCCCTGTGCCGTTGCCACAGGCAAAATCAAAGTAAAAGTAATTTTTGAAAATTTTAAAACCAAAAATAACTCAAAAATCAATAACTTTCACCCTGTAGGTCGGAACACCATAAGACCAAGCCCGTGCACCCCTCCTCACCGAGAGCTTTCTGACGGTACTAACCATGCCACCGGAGGACACACGATCTGGGAGATCTCAATGTAATAAACAAACAAACAAAACAAAACAAAACAACCTGATTTAAAGGATAGATTGGGCAGAAACAAACGATGTACTAGGGACTTGCTGCGACAACCAATCTTGAAGCAATCCCTGGCCACACCATGCCCAAGCACTTCAAGCATGTTAATGGTCAACCCGAAGTCTTGAATTCGAAATGGTAAGTGACCAAAATTTGACAAATTTTTTTTTGACGCAAATGAAACAGAAATTCATTGCAAGAAACAGAGTACAAGGCATTGGCTACAATCTGACAATTTCATGAAAGCGATGGCTACACCTACTAGTGGATGAATCTTAGGTAGAAACACCCAATTGGAACATGTTTTCTAATTCCAATTTCTTAGTGGTCCAACAACCAAAATAATTTGGTGAGATTATTAGAGAACTAAAGGATCATGGATTCATGGAGTACCAATAGTTTTGTAATTGTATGATTTCCTACAATTGAACAAATTTTCAAAGTTGTGAACATAGGATATCCTATACATAATAATAGACTTAAATGAACACCTTTGAAGCGCAAAATGTCTCAACTCTCATTGATAGCTTTTGAAAACCTGTTGTGGTTTTGAACCATGAAAATGTTCATTTGAATCTATTTTTAGGATTTGGAAATTAAAAAGTGTCAAAATTAGGTTTGTTTACCTTAAACTTCTTGCAATATTTTTCAATAAATTTCCCTTCAAAAGAAATAGAACTAGCATCTATTCCAAGATGTTTCATATTTTTTGGACCGTTGTAGAATTGATTATGAAGTTTTGGAGCCAAATTGGTTTAGGGGTCTAGAAGTGTTATATTTGTTGTTGGTACATTCTATACTCTAATTTATACCTCCATATTACAGTATGCTTAAACCCCTTAATGATCAATGCCTTTTTCTGTGAAAAATCACTCAAAATTGCCAATTGTAAGGAGTAAAAAAAAATGGAAACAATTTTATTTTGCACATCTAAGCATATGATCTTACACCTAACTAGTATGAGGATGTGCAGAAAAAAATTCAGAATTTTTGGACACACAGACTGCAAGATATCTCCGTTTAAAGTGAAAAAAATAGGTTTTGCAACACATTGCTAAACTAGATTATTTGACTTTGAACCTTCGTAACTTTTACTTTTTGCACTACAAAGTTTTGAGCTTTAAATCATTATGGAGGGAAATTGTGTTGAGAATATATGGGAAAAACATTCAAAAAAACTAAATCTTTATTCTTTAAAAGATTGTTAAGTAGAAGTGGGTACAAGATTGAAGAAAAATCTAATTTATTAATATCTCTAATGTGGAATTAAAATGCACTAATCACAATGGTGGGATTGTTCTGGCATACAAATTGAACCATGTGGGACTTTTTATTTCTTAAAATTGTAAACATTGCATTCAGAAATGAATCCTACAAGTTATTTTTTCAAGAAGATGTTCTGATTGCCCAAAAAACAAGATTGTCCTTAACTTTCTCATAACAAATTCAAATGGAATGAATCAATGCTTTCCATGCAGAAAAACATAAAACATATGAACAAAAAAAATAAAAAATAAAAAATAAAATATTTGAAACTTCTTTTTACTGTCCCCTCTCCCTAGTGTTGAGTTGTTTTGGGCATAATTTTTGTTCCCGGGCATTGTTGAAAATAAAATTTTATTCCTATAAAGCTAATTACTTTTTTTTGTCTTCAAAAATATTTAAAAAAATTAGGACAAAATTTGAGACTATAGGCACATGCCCAAAATCTACCTTGTCCGTTGAATGGACAAATGGTCCTTCAGGCATTAAAACCTAAGTGCTTTATGGACCTCCAACTTTATAGCTTGCCTCCATTGTTCCAAAATCTCTCTACTTGTTCAAATGAAAAATAAAAAATTGTAACTATACAATACTTCTCTTATAAAATAAGTGTTCATTAATGGAAATTTGATTGGTATAATGTAGTTATTTACATCTATAAGGCATAAAGACTATGGATGATAAATGAATAGTTAATCCAAATATGATTGTAATTTCAGAATAACCATTTTTAGTACTTGATTTAAATTGTAAGAAAATAAACCTTGACAATTGTTCTATTTCTTTTCAATTTTGAAATTTTGAAAGAAGTCCTCACATCGAAAGAATTATGACAATTGCATGCTTCATGTGTTAAAATCCAAATCACCCAAAAATTGTGTACCACTCATTTAGATTAAAAGAAATCCAATTTAAATTACAAAACTATATTTTTAAATTATATTCTTCATTTATGATTAAAAAAATACCAGATTAACTATATATAAATCTATCATTTCATTTAAAAAAATATAATTGTTCTTATTTCATCGAAGGTTCTAAAAACAAAACCCCTATAGAAATCATTTATTTTGTAAGTGAAATTATCAAATCAAATTATGTAAATTATATAAACTGATCAATTGATAGTGGCGTTTGACGTGAAGGTAATTAGTAAGGGTGTTTTGGGTGTAAATATGAAATAATCAATTGACAAAGCTTTACACTAATTTATATTGCTACTTGACTTCTTGAAAAAATTGAAATTAATTAGATTGAAATAAATAAATCAACATTTCTTTTGCTACAAAACTATAACAATGATAATTTTCACAAAACAAATTGAATGTTTTTACAGTGAAAGACAATCCTCATCATGTACTAAAAATACAAAATTGATATGTAAATACAAATCAAATGGCTCAATTTAGCCCTAGCATTGTGTTTGACTTGGTTTTGCAATGGATTTGATCATTTAGGGTCAAATCCAAAAATCAGCAAACCATAACTACAGGCCAGAGATCGAAGTAAAACAAATTTTAGGAATTTTAGGAATTTTCCAAATTTCCACATTTGACTTGAAGCTAGACTTGATAAGCTTCATTTCTTGAGTTGGTGTAAATTCAATTAAAATTAATTTGGATGGCTTCAATTCAAGTTAAGAACAAAGAGCTAAAAGTTGTCAAAATATACAATATAAGGTAGGAGGCTCAAACTCCGACAGGGTATTTTGATCTGAACATGATACAGAGGTACAATTTGCTTTCTTCAATGTACCAAAATGTACAAACTGTGTACATTCTAGGAGGTGGTCGTTTTTAGAGCCTTATGGCATTTCAACTTCAAATTTTCATAATTAATTCCACAAAGCTCCAAAAACTATGACACAACTTGGGTTAGATGCCATTTCCTCTCGTTTTTCAAAGAAAATTTACTGAACAATATTTCAAGATTGTTTTACCTCCCCAAAAATTCAGATTCAATGCTTAAATGATCACTTTATGGACCTCTTACCTTAGTGATCCGTGGTTTAAGCATATTCTTATGTAGAAAAGTCAAAAAATATGAAGGTGTGGGGATATCCCTACGACAATGAATTTGCATTTAACCCCTAAAGTTCCCTTGTCCCCTTGGAGGACAATGGATTTTGGGCAAGCTCCTATGGTCTCAATATATGTCCTAATCTTCTGAAGATTTTAGAGAAGATAGAAAAACACGTTAGCTTTTCAAAAATATAATTTTTGTTTTGAGTGGAGTTAGGGAGCAAAAAATATGGCACAAAACTCCCTTTTTTTTTTGTTTGATGGGCAGAAATTAACTTTTCAGCAAACTTCAAATTAATATTTTTTTAAAATTTTATTCAAATAAGTTGTATTTTTGCCTACATGAAAAGCTTTGATTCATTCTATTTGGATTTGTTATGCAAAAGTTATAGACAATCTTAGATTTCGGGCAATTAGAGCATCTTTTTGTCAAAAATCACTTGTAAGACTTATTTTTGACCTCAATTTTCACAATTTTTCTAAAACAAAAGATTCACAAGGTTTAGATCTCTTACTAGAATAATCTCACCATTAAGATTAGTGTATTTCAATTCCATCTTAGAGCTATTAACAATTTAGATTTTCCTTCAATTTTGAACCTACTTCTACTTAACAATTTTTTAATGAGTGAAAATTTAATGTATTTTTGTTGAATTTTTTTTCCTAGATTCTCAACTCAATTTTTTATCAAATAAAAAAAGAAATTCAAAATCAATTGAGAAAGAATCATAAGTTATGTAGGTTCAAAGCCAAAAAATGTAGTTGGGCAAGCTGCAAAAAAAACTTGTTTCTTTCACTTTAAACGCAAATATCTTGCAATCTACACATCCAAAGTTTGTGAAATTTCTTCCACACATTCTTATGCACGTCTAGTACAAGATCCTACGGTTAGATATGCCATAAAAACATTTTAATTTTATTTAGCTCTTTGCTTTAGAAATGGCAATTTTGAGTGTTTCTTTTATGGAAAAAGGCCTTGGGACTTTAGGGATTAAGCAATCCCCTAAATTTAATGCAAATTTTTTATTTTACTTTTATCACTATGCTTAGTACTCCAAACTCCATTAGACCTCAATTTGTTTTTTTGAACAAGAGGGGAGAACCCATTGCATTAAAAAAACCCACGATTAGACCTCAATTTGGGTGCCCCGAGGACTTTCATCTTGTGTTTTTCTGAAACTCCAGCCCACTTTGATTGCACACATCATGATTAGCTCAAATTTATCATTTATAAATAATAATTCTTAAATGATTTCTTGTATTTTTGCCCCTCATTGTTAGAAAATTAGAACAATGAGGGACCCACCCCGTACAGCAGTGTAAGCCAATGTCCATTCGAGAAGCTGTCAGTCCACCTCAGCTATCACTGTCGCCAGCTGTCCTGATTATGTGGCAGTCAGCAAAGTAATTCATGTTGTTGGAATGTTCTTTTCTGCCAGAACTTCCAGTCTCCAGCAAAGCTAACCCTCGTTATATTATTACACTGAAATGTACTATTTGGAGTTACCCACAATAATTCTCATAATTCTATCCACTACAATAGTGTGCCATGTGCCGTTGCCAGAATGTACTATAGTAAAATAAAAATAAAAGTAATTTTCTAAATTTTTAATCAATAAAAACTTCAAAATTCAATAACTTTTCTATTGTGAGTCGGAGCTTCATGAAACAAAGTTTGTGCACCCTTCCTCTCCGATGGCACTTTTTGATGGAACCAAGAATGCAAGCACGAGCACACGGTCCAAGAGATTTCACCCTAACAAACCAAAACAATCAAAACAAATAAACAAAACAAACAACTGAACTTAACTCCTAAAGGACCATTGTCCCCTTGGGGGACAAATGAGATTTCGGGCAGGTACCTACGGGCTGAATTTTTTATTTGATTTTTTGAAACTTTTTTTGGAGATAGAAAAATTGATGAGCTTCGTGGGAATATAATTTTTTTTTCAATCGATGCTCGGGAACAAAAGTTATGCCCAAATAAGCTCAAAGCTAGGAAGACCGGGCAGCAAAAAAATTTTTGCAAAAATTTGAATTTCTTTTTAAAATTTTTTTTTCCTCGTAGATTATATTTTTTTATATCTGGAATGCTTTGATTCATCTCATTTGGATTTGTTATGAGAAAGTTATGGACAATCTTGGGTCCTACAAGTTATTTTTTCAAGAAGATATTGTCATTGCCCGAAACTCAAGATTGTCCATAACTTTCTCATAAAAAATCCAAATGAGATGAATCGAAGCATTCCAGATATACAAAAGTATAATCTACAAGGAATTTTTTTTTTTTTTTTTTAAATTCAAATTTTTGCAAATTTTTTTTTACTGCCCAGTCTCCCTAGCTTTGAGCTTATTTGGGCATAACTTTTGTTCCCGAGCACCAATTGAAAAAAAAATTATATTCCCACGAAGCTCATCAATTTTTCTATCTCCAAAAAAAGTTTCAAAAAATCACATAAAAAATTCAGCCCGAAGGTACCTGCCCGAAATCTCATTTGTCCCCCGAGGGGACAATAGTCCTTTAGGGGTTAATATATGGATACCTTAAGTATTTATGATGAGTTAAAAATTAAAAAAAAAAATTTACTTTTTTATTTTGTTTTTTAAACAACGGCACAAGGCTTTAAAATCACATTCATCCAAAAGAATCCAAAATCGCAAGGGACTCTTGTACTATATAAACTCTTGTACTGCTTGCAGTCACTTGCATAGTGCTAGTTCGCAGTAGACAAGTCTTAAAGCATCTCATTACTTGTTTATAGCTTCGTGCCCTACATTCCACATGGCACAAGTCATACGACTACTACTACACTAATATTGGTATTTTGTACTAGTATTACCTACACTAATTGATTTGAAAATGTTGTATATATATTACATTCTTGATGAATTAGTATTATTGAGGGTACACTTGTTCATATTTTTTAAACTATCAATTAGTGTAGGTGACACAACATATCATTATTAGTGTAAGGTAGAAGCACTTGTACCCAACTTGTAGAAGTGTAGTATTTCCAATCAACACCAAAACAGATTTCCAACCAAAGATTGGAATGCATTTTTTTGGTCCTTTTCAAGGTTGAGACTACTAAAGTTGTGACATAGGAAAGTAATTCTTGAATGATCCAAATTGGCTAAATCTTTAGACATTGGCTATTGGTCAAGAGTACTTTTTTAACTCCGAAGATTTACAATAATTTCAATTTTAACAAGAAAATTCTGAAATTTGGGTAACTCCATATTCCCTATCTTTCTACATGGGAAAATTTTCCACCAGGTCATATTTCACACAATGTGCTCCAGAATCACTTAAATGATCGGTTAACGGTGCTTCTACCTTAGTGAGTGCGTGCAGGTAAATGACAGCAATTCCACATGTCGTGAAGATAAAGTCTGGACAAGCAACACCAAGACCAAGACCCTGGTCAAATCAAACAAGGATTTCACCACCAAGAGCAACAATAATGCAAGATTGCTATCAAGTAGCTTCTAGCTTACTGCACACTCCTCCAGAGTCACATGATAGCCTGGTCAAACTCCACTTTCACCACCAGAACAATAATCATAATGCCAGAAAGAATGTTGCAAAACTTAWAATAATGGAAGCAAGGTCACATCCAGTGTCAAGGAACCAGTACTGTATGATTCTGCTCGACTACCCATTCAGTCTGTCACTCAGTCAGTAGTAAGTCTCTTCCATTGGAATGAGGGTTAACTTAATATAAACTTAATATCGGCAGTGCCAACCCAAACATGCACAGGAAAAAGGGCAACTGAAACTCGGGATGGGAAGCTCCATCAGCCAGGCACTAAAAAGTTAACTTAGAATGGGTCCACGCTTCTGCTGAAGTTTGACAATTTGACACAGAATTTCAGAGTAATTTAGGTGATACAGTGAGCAAATTCTTCCGCAATTTCGAAATTTGGGGTAGCGCTTCAAAAAGTCAAGAGCTGCGGGGACAGGAAGTCCTTGCCAGTATTTGTGTTCGATCTTATTACTGGTGACATACCCAATTTGCATCAGGTAATATGCTCGAATTCTTAAACACAAGTTCTTGAAAACAAATTCTTATCCCACAATTTCTCTAATACGTAGTTAGGCAAATCTTGACATAGAAACAAAAGTAGGTAATCATCTTGTACTCGTGACTCACCTCATTCCCCTGAAAGCTGGAGACTCTCAAGAGTACATTGTCTTCTACAGTAAAGTCTTCTCCCAAACTATGTCCCCATGTGGCTCAAGCTGGTAGAATTCTCAATGGATTCCTAGAAAGATCTTTCCGCTTGAATTGATCAAAGAACAGATAGAAACAGGGAAATTCCCGAGCTCGTTGGCTTTAATTTGAGTCGTTCTCTCAGCAATTTTTCTGCAATTTCGCCTGTTACACAACTAACTTCACACTCGGTCCGAGTCCACCACAGGACGCAACACATTGATGAGCTATAACAGGAAACCAAAGTGGTCAACAGTGCACACGAAATGGTCCAAATTTACTGTTGCTAAAAGGAATTGCTGAAATTCAATCAACAAGGTGATCTACGTACTGTTGAAGAAGCTCTTGCAGCTGCACTGATTCATGCTGATAACTTACTTGGGCCTCACTTATTTCTCCTAGTTACAAGAATAGTCTGCCACTTTTCGATAATCTGCGACCAGATCAAGAACTAGTCCATCTCACATATAAAATCCTTGATCTCAGATTACTTTTTCACTGCACTTTCACTGCACTTTCACGTCAACAGATGTCAGTCAACTTCTTTCTCCACTCTCCTTCCAACTCAAATATTGATAAGAAAAGAGCCCAAGTGAGCACAGGGAGTTTGAACACCAGTGATCCCTTCATCCGAAGATTGTCTGGCCCTGAATCAATACGAATTTACTCCCAAAGAAACAATCTAACAAAAACTACCAACAAAACTCTGATTTCCTAAGTAACATATGCATGTGATACCAAAATTCCGCATTCTCTGATGCGTGGGAACCGTCTCTGATTCGCAAACAAAAAATACGTGAAAGAAAAATAGATAAAAAGAACGAAAAGTGTAGTGCACCGGCCGGGAATCGAACCCGGGTCTGTACCGTGGCAGGGTACTATTCTACCACTAGACCACCGGTGCACTTGAGGAGTAATCATCCGGAGATTTCGGAGAGACTCCATGTCGCCGCTGCCGGGGATCGAACCCGGGTCACCCGCGTGACAGGCGGGAATACTTACCACTATACTACAACGACTGGGCGCTACTCCAATTGYACACCCTCGGAAGGATGCCCAAGCTGGACTTGCTCGATGCTTCTGATTTCGTGATTCACGAATTTAAATACTCCTGCTCAACAACCAAGTGTAGATACTCGACGTACAGGA
Source organism: Pleurozium schreberi (assembly GCA_006891605.1). NCBI lineage: Eukaryota > Viridiplantae > Streptophyta > Bryopsida > Hypnales > Hylocomiaceae > Pleurozium > Pleurozium schreberi. Next base: position 185,196 of record VACF01001105.1, on the reverse strand, counting down.
AACGTGTCCACAGTAGTTCAAAAAGAAAGACAAGGAGCTTCGCTTCATTCGCTTTGTCATTTACCTGCCACAGAACTATCCAAGAGTTTTGCCCAATTGTCATTAGTTTCACACGAAGCCCAGACTRATGTATTGTAAAGATGCATAAAATACAGGCAAGGAAAACCAGATCCACGATCTATGGCATGTCCAGGGCATTAGTCCACAGCTGCAAAGCTCCGTCAGTTGTAGTGAGGTTTCAACAATGGTCCCTTTGTATTYATGTCGCACCTGGTTACCCTCTCGATTTTCCCTCAAAGCCATTACTCCGGCCAAGAGGGGGCTACTTGGTGCTCTTGAATTCAGTCAAAACGAAGGCACTCACACATTGCTAGGAAAACACAAAACTGAGAACCCAGCACATGCGAAGACGGCATGCTATCTTGGCAATTGTACGGCTGCAAATACAAGAGTCTTTCACGTATCAAGACCCGAAAGAGATGCAGCAGAACGGATTGCTCTAGCTAAAATTAAAATTAAAAAAATTAATTTTTAAATAATTAATAATTAATTAAAATAATTAATTAATTCGTATTATCTGACGTGGCAGTCTCTGTGCCACGTCAGACTGCCTACGTGGCAGAGTTCCAGAGTTCCCAATGTGTTCCCACAGCCCGGGAACTCGCAGTCTTCTAGACGGTCCAAAAAACATCTAATGTTTGCTTGGAGGACAAAACGGATTTTGGGCTGGTTCCTTTGACCTCAATTTTTAAGCAAACTTTTAAAATTTTTTTTAATAAGATAGAAAAAATTATTAGTTTCATTGGAACATAATTTTAAATTTCAATAGGTGCTCGGGAGCAAAATTATGCTATCTTAAATATAATTGTCAAGACGCCAAGCACAAAAAGAAATTCATAAAACTTGAAAATAAAAATTCAAGTTTTTTCTTTTCATAGATTATATTTTTGTCGGCATTGGAAGATTTGATTCATTCTATTTGGATTAGTGATGTAAAAATTATGAACAATCTTATTTTTGGGCAGTTTTAGCATCTTCTTGAAAAAATAACTTGTAGATTTCTAAATGCAGTTTTCACAAGTTGTACAAGCTYAAATTYTCTTGCTAAAACAATCTCACCATTGGAATTATTGTGTTTCAATCCCATCTTAGAACTATTGACAATTTATTTTTTYCTTCRATCTTGAACTACTTCTATTTAATAATTTTCTTAGGAATGAAAATCAAGCARRWTTTTTTKRAAAWTYKKTYC